>JABCKU010008131.1:0-103420 GCA_018221655.1 Myochromella boudieri
TCGAACCTCGGCATAGATGTTCGACTTGAAGGCAGCGGACCAGAAAGACACCGACAAGTGATCAGCTTTATATATCTAAAGAAACTTTTGGTACGCGCTCCATGGATGTATCCGAGCTGTCATTGGAAGGTGGTACCCACAGCCTTAGTCTGCAGGCGAAGTTCCATGCACAACGTCACGTATGCTTCCATGAGCGCATGGACGTGCTACAGCGTGACGTCCTGTCAAGCGTAAACTAAATGTCGGCCTCCGCGGCTGGGTCAAGCTACTATTGAAGAGAATCTACACGTCAATGAGTTACAGTAGAGGGACGAGAAATTACTGTGCATATTCGAGTCTGTACATATCTGGGAGCTGAGTATTGAGTCCCTAGCACGCACAGGTATACTGAATGATGTCCGTTGATACGTCTGGCGCGAAAGATCATTTCACATTAACGTTTGAAAACTGGTTCTTTGTTCGCAGTTGGATCCGAAAAACATGACATTCCAGTGACAACCGGTACTTTACGAGTACTAAGGCCTGTAACTTGTTAAATATTGGCCGACGATTACTCTAGAAAAGTATCATACATACTAACTATGATATTCAATAGCCTGAGCGGGACCGGCGCTCTTCGGTATCGTAGTCCTCTTAGGCCTAATGCGTAGCTATGTGGCATCGTATGTTGATCGTATGGAGGAGGAGGAGTTGTGCCACCATCACTGGACTATCGGAGTTGAGAACCTCCGATAGCCTTAGATAAGCTAGAGTGCCAATCAAGGCCAATCACAAGTGATCGAAATTCGAAACCATTCATCATACGCCTTGAAGCATTATTATGGCTTCAGAACTACCACACTGGTTCACCCACCGCTTTCACAAGGTGCTTACAGATGTAAGCTCCGTTTATTTGGGTTATAGAGGCTTTTTACTCTCTGTGGTACTGGACGGCGCCAGATCTCAGTATTCTGCCATTCGTGTGGTTATTGTATGTGAAAAGTCGCCTTTTCTTAACAAATTTGTAGGCTTTTAGATAATTTACAAGGGTCTTCTACTGACTTCTGTCAATAAGATGATAGAGGAATGTCCCGACCTTGATAGACATCACACTGGTCGTCGAGGAAAAGTTCACCCATGCCAGGCCCCAAGGGACTATCGTATCTACCTTACTCGTCGCCGCGCAACTCAAGAACAAAGCCTTCAATCTATTCTTGGACTCAACGCTCACTGTTTGCCCATTTATACGGTCATACTTCAGATCGTTGAATCGCCCCATAAATTATATTACTCCAGTAGCCCAGGCAATTGTGCTCTCCTAGTTCCATTTCCAAGATTTCCAGGCAACCCTGACCTTCGTATAGCCTACGATTGTGTTTACCCTTGTGACCCCTTGAACCCCTCCGTGTTTGCTTTTTTGGATGGCAATGAAACCTTTCAGCCTCCCTTTGGAGGAGATAACCCTGGTGGTATCCCCGCGCATTCAATCCGTGTTATCCCAACGAAGCTTCACCAGAATGTTACACTCCGGTTCACTCCTGAAATTATTCGTCGCATCGTGGAATTTGCCGTAGGGTATAACCTCTTCCACGGCTGGCGCTCTGAGCTGTTTTCGTACGGCGTTGTATGCAAATCTTGGGTGCATGTCCTGGATATCTTCTTTGACACAATGGCGGACTTTTACTATGTTCAAGATAGGGTATTTACCCAAGGTGTCGCTAGTTCTTTGGATGCTAGACCTGATCGAGCGTCTAGGGTTCGCTCCTTCAGTACATATTTCTTCAAACCTTCTACTCCTCTTTATATTGGTAGTATGGAGCCTTTTGATTTCCCTGCGGAGGATTGGCGCGATCTTGTGACGATTCTTGACCACATCAAATCAGTCCGGGTGGTGAGGCTTACGGACATTTCCGTCCCCGAGTCCTTAGCGGCTTCACTTGTACAGTCCCTTAGCAAGTTGCGGCAAGTCCGATCATTTTCGTTACACGCCACCACCCCAGAACATACCAAACAAACCTGGACCATGTCACAGATTCTGTATGTGATCTCAAATTGGTCAGAGTTACACTCAATAAATATCACATACTGGGCTGAGGAAGAAAAAGCTGAGTAGGTTGCTATTCTTATTGTTTGCTGTCGGAGATCTAAGCCATAGTACAGAACCAGTGTTCTTATGCCGTTGCACTTGGACCACCAGATAGAGGCCGTTCACCTTACTGGCGGCGTTCTTACTGGGCCACAACTTATTCGTTTCAGTCCTTTACCACTCAAATCCCATCTCAGGGTCGTCGAGTTGGAAAGTGTTACAGGTTTTACGAACCAGGACTTTCTTCTATTCCTCTCTTCGACTTGTACCACGCTCATATCGCTATCCTTGAGGTACTGTCCGATACCTAGGTCTACGTTCTCCGAAGAACTTGCTATAGACGTCTTGATGTCTCAGATGGGAACCATGGAGTATCTGGAGGTCGATGGCAGCCATATTAGCGTGCTTGCTATCTCGCGCAAAATCAGGATAGATCGATCAAAGGCACCAGTGTTGACACCTCGTGGCCCTAACTATTCTGGCTTGACTATTACCATAAGTCACGCCACTCGGGAACTACGTCTAGAAGACATAGAAAGGGCGTTGGATGCCACTGGCTGGGAGAAGGTGAGCGTGATGTGGACGGATGATACTGAATGGGACGAACCATATTTGAAGCTGGCATACGATCGAGCAAAACAAAATGGTGTCCTTCTGTCCTGTGATTTCACGGCTCAAGGACAGTAAGGTTTCTCGCCTTGCTTTCTGGCTATCCTCCCCTTTCGTTATGAACCGCCGAATCATTACCAGTACATGGCTGGCACAACTTACAGAAACTCGTACCGTATAGGTTTCTACCAGGAACAACACCGCTATTATCGCCTCCGCCCAATTGTCGCGCTTTGGAGCCACTATTCTCTGTAATGATACGCGGCTGATCATGCATCAGTGGACTCCGACCTGCTCAGTGCTCAATTGAAAGCGAAAAATCATTCTTAGGTTGGATGGCAGCCTTCTTTCTGGTAAAGGGCGATGTTCCGTTCGAACTTGGATTTCATTGAACTACATTGCGTAATGGACTCCAATCAAGCACACACTGTAAGCACACTACTTCAGCTCAATCGATATCAAGTCATTGCAAAATTCTCACTTGGCCCCTATTTCTGTTTTTACGTACTGAGTGTAATCAAGTTTTCCCAGAGGGAAGCGCTGCTTCTGGTCAGGCAATGCCTTCATACCTACAAATATAAATACCTGTGTTGTAACGAGTGAAGCTGGATCTTGGAGCCTATGACCGAACTTTACACCACTGAGAGGCATTGCGCTAGATGCAAGTGTAAAGAAAGTAAGACCGGTCAAAAGAACGATATCCATCGTGTAAGATGAGGCGAGCGGTAGTAGATGGGGAGTCATAGTAGTTGCTATCAGTGGTCTTATGCTTTCTCTCATTTCAGCGCTGGAAAGGTGGAACCCTTGGCGTGGACGCCGTGCTTGGAGATGCAAGATAAGTGGAGTCAGTGGAGTCAGCATGACATCAAGCTTAACCTTGAGTGAACTAGCACCACGGTGCTAATTCCTTGACTCGGAGTGATCAATCAAGCTTAATCAAGTTTAATCAAATGGCTAATCATTCACAGCTAGATGTTCCCTTATATGTTTAGCTCAGAGTGAACGATGGAATGTCATAACATTGTGGTATAGTTGCTATAATTAGCGCTGCTAGAAGAAGTATGATTGAAGTGATAGATAATAAATTATGTTGGGAATTGTCCCGCACAATCATCGAACCCGACTGTGCTACTACTCGAGTAGTCTGTGAGATTTTCGCCAAGTGAATTGCGAATTACCTGCAACAGTGACACAAACGACGTTCATCTCGTTTTTTTTTATGACACAGTAGCACCCCCTGTAGTCGTTGGGGGATCTACCACCGCCGCTCCACCTTCGTTCTCATCAACCTCATTCTCATCCGCTTCATTTTCAGCCCCACCAAATTGGCCAAACTCCTCCGGGTCCGCATTCTCATCTTCGTCGTCGTCGGGATCGGGGCCGTCGTCGTTGGTGTCGTTGGTGTCGTCGTCGTCGTCGTCCTCAGGATCATCGGGATCGTCCTCGGGATCGTCCTCAGGATCATCGGCGTCGTCGTCGGCATCATCGTCATCATCGTGGCCAGACTCAAGTTCAATGGTTGCCTAATGAGCAAGTTTAAGAAACACCCTGATTCGTAATGAAATCCGATCAAATACCTTGAATTTTAATCCGTCTAGTGCATAGTCAACGTCATCACCCGCCACGAGGTCTGTCGAATCGGCAGCGTTGTTTTCTCTCTCGAGTTCCAAAGATGTCTAAATGGGGTGTGAGTCACAGGGATTGAAGATCATTATGGCTCCGCCCACCTTGAGTTTCAAGCCCTTCAGTGTTGCAGATCTCTGGATTGGTTGTAACAGGGAGTTCACAGATTTTTCGATTAAGTCCAGAAGTTGTTGTTCTGGGGTTAGGTCAGGTAATGTCCTATATGACAACATCTTAGTGTTTTCACGTAAAAATAGTCTCAAGAACTCACAAGTCATCTACTGCCTGTCGCGTCTTTATTTTCTTCAAGCGTGGCGCGAAAATTGCGTCAAAGCTCTCTGCTGGCGCCTACAATTATGAGATGAATTGTGGATTGTCATATAATCGATTCACTTACTTTCGCCAGCACAGCGGGTCCGAGCTTAGCCTTAAAGGTTGGCAGAGCAAACGAAAGCCGAGCAGCCGAGATAACGATTGTGGTAAAGATTGGAAGAAGATTCTTCATTGTAAAACTGTGTACTAAGGAATGGCAGGTAGTTGGTTGGATTCAGAGATGAAGCCGAAGAAAGACAACGAGGCGTCAAGATCTTTATAGGTATTTCTCAAGCGAGGTGAGGGGGCCATAGCCAGAATGCGTTCCGCAATTGCAGCACCCAAGGTCGCCAAGATTGCAAAGCCATTGAGTTGGGATGACGGGTCCGAGTGGACAAGATACGGATATTATGCGGATCACTTAGCTTGATGTCGTCAAAGATGTCTCAAAGCGTTGGACTCAAATTCATCTAAACCAAGCGGAGCTCCGAAGTCCCTTAAGAGGCGAAAAAACTACTAGCCAATTTCAGATAATTTAGGAGGTTGAGTGCTGTTGAGTGACATGTGCATGTGGTTCTTGAGTCAACTTCTATCCAGTATCACTCTTGCTCGCGGCCATCTAAACTTGAACATAGGTCAAGAGAGAGCGCAAAACTGAATCTGGGGTCCTTGACTTCGTACACAATGAAAGCAGACGTACTTACCGTCGTTCCGATACGTAGGAGTGTCGCGACGCTCAAGAGCATTGAATATCATTGCTAAAGCAAGCAAAAATAATAATGGGAGCAGTCTTGCAACAGAGTAGCGGAGTAAAAGTCAGAGCAAAAAGCTTCATTAGGAAAACAAGTACCACAGCAAAGAACAGGCCTTGTAATCTGAATGGAGCGATTTAATCGGTTGCAAACTGCTCTATCATTTTGCCAGGGTTCACTGTGCATTGTACGTTGGAAAAGCCTACTTCGCCTGCGGTTTATAGCAATGACTGGCCAGAGTTTATGAGAGAGTGCCGTGAATTGACTACAACGCTCAGCGATGTCTCATGATCAGCATGAGTTGTTGGAAACTCGGAAATTGTTCTAGGTCAATATTCTACTTGTCTTTACATTTGTTTAGTTCAGATGATCTTGACCCAAAACCACCACTATCTCCTTACTCGTCGTACCCGTGAGCTCGTATACAATATGGGTTAGGTTCCGTGGAGCTTTCTTTTGATCCAATTGCAAAACGACAGATAATCGTACAAGATCTTTCTAGCATCATATTCAAAAACTATATCGAAGTTCATACAACTCAACTTTCGAGGCCATCACAGCGAGCGGCTGCTTTGTTCTGTGCGATTTTACAGCTTAGTCTGTATAGTATTTATATGTCCCATGGCTTAGTTGGTTACGGCGTCCGACTGTTATACTCTCACATCGGAAGATCGAGAGTTCAAGTCTCTCTGGGACAGTATTTTTTCATCGAAGTAATGCAGTTCCAAAACAGTGTAAAGCTGTGTACTTCGACGATAAAGTAATGTAGTTCAAAAAATAATATTGCTCTCGTTTTTACGTCGACTCTGAGGTACGTTGGACTCAGACGAGGTGGTTGCATCGACGCAAATCATTCACGTGAGCATAATTATTGCCCACGTAGTAGCCAGATTTCTGTAATCAATCAAGACTCCAGTCAAACACCAGTCTCCCTTCAACTCTCATTGCTTTGAACTTGTTGCCAACTTTCACGGCATCCATTCTTTCTATAACCGTACCACCCCTTGATTATTGACATCGAAAATGGAACACGGGGGTCATGGTGGACACGAGATGCCTATGGGGCCAAGGTGTTCCATGCATATGTTATGGTAACTACCCTTTTATGATACGGGTTCAAGGTCGTGGATCCTACATATATTGATAATCTCTTGGTGCGCAGGAATACTGAAATAGTCGACACTTGTGTCGTGTTTCCCTCATGGCATATTAGGACTCACCGAGGCTTCATCCTGTCATGTCTCGCCATAGTCGCATTGAGCATCTTCTATGAGTATCTTCGCGAATTTCAGAAGAAGTATGATATGCACCTGGCCCGCTCGCTTATAACCTCGGGGAAGGGAAAGGGGCGCGCGACGCCTGGCGAGAGTGGACGGAGTAGCCCTGAGGTTGGCTACGAGGAGAATGGGTTGCTAACGGGTAGGAAGCTTAAAAACACACCCACTGGGTACGTTGCTTCCCATTACAATACTGATGTGATTTTGAGCTTCACCCCGCACCCAGAACTCCCGTTCCTACCTCTGCTCGTGTAGCACGGGCATCGCTTTATGGTGCCACTATCTTTCTGTCGTTCTTCCTCATGCTTGTCTTCATGACATACAATGTACGTCTTTCGTCCGTCTCGTGATTCTTTGGGCGATCGCTTATCATGTATCAAAGGCTTACCTGATATTTTCGGTGGTGGTTGGAGCTGCTCTAGGACATTATATCTTCGGATCGACAATGAACGCTAATGCCGTGCTCGCGGACACACTGCCCTCCAAAACCCTTGCGTGCCATTGATACTGACAGGGTCATACTAAACATCTGAGAGGGAATCCGTCGGGATATGGATAATATTTAACTGGGCTGTACTTCACCTGTACTATGTACTACTTTTATTCTTGGTTTATCTAATGTGCCATTTGATGTATACATCCACAGCTTCACGTCGTATAGACACATTTATCAAGTGGCAATAAATGGAGCAATGCTTTTCGAGTTCATACTGAGCAGAAATCGTGCGCAAACGGTACAAACAAGCAGATTTCGTTCAGAGCCGAATTGACAGCAACAAGTAATGGGAAACGTCGAGATTGTTGGGGACCAGGTCCGACCTAATTCTTTCGCGGGATGATATTTGCTTTAATCATCAAAACGGAGAAGCGAGTAGAGATGTGTGTTGGATGTATGTGGGGTAAAGGGCGATCCAGCTACCACTTTTGTAATCAACCTCCTTACTATGCTCTCAATACGCGTCTGTCGATCTCAGTATATATCGGAGCCGGGAGAGTAAGAGTGACAGATTGCAACCAAGTATTGAATGAGGAAGCGCTTGGGGGATGTTTGAACTGGAACGAAATGTCGAGGTTCTCGCAAGTAATCTGGAAAGCTTCACCAAGAAAGGCTGTATTGTCGTAGGAATCCATAATGAGAGTTTGCAACGCTGGACAACGTCGGCTCTCCAGAAAACGCGCGACGGAGTTTGGCGTGACGAAGAACGCCAAGCAGAATCGTTGCAGTGACCGAGGGAGAGAATCAAGTATATCTTCGGAGCCGTTCTCTAACCCTAAGTCAACTAAATTAGGGCAGAGACGGACAACAGTAAGTACATGGATATCAGACTCGTGTGGTAATGTATTGTGTCCAATCATTGAGAGTTTGAGTGAGGTGAGGGCAACGCCTAGTTTGTTAACAGATAATATCTCTATAACATCGTCGACAGATATTATTGTATTGAGCAGGTGTAATGAGCGTAATGGATTGCCGCCTCTGCTTCTCGATACACGGCGGAGTAGGCGTTTTACAATCCTAACTGGAAACCTCGCACTATATCTATGCTGGTTGTCTGAGTTGAACACGACGCGCCAGAGGTTTGGTAGTTCATGTGGCATGTGAAAGGACGACAATGGTAACCCCTTTGTGTCATCCCAGCAAAGGATTTCAAGACTCTGTAACATAGTCCCTAAACCCAATAAGGCATAAGAGACATCCATCCCGTTTGGATTATACATCGTTAAGGATGTTACTGTCGAGGCAAGAGATGGAGCATGACGGGACAGCCACGCGCGATTGGTAAATGCAGCAACATTGCCGTTCAGAGTCAGATGTGTAACTCTCGCGCAACGTCCAAGGCCGCGACCGACGGTCTCCGCAGCAACGCGCTTAGAGGTAACCCAATTACTCCATACTTGTCCTCCAGAGAAGATAGCCGTGCGAATGTAGTTTGCACCGCCCTCAAATACCTCAGCAACCTCGTCTAGATCGGTGGAAGAGCCAGTGCGAATAGCGACCGTCTCGTAAAGGATCGGTGTAAGGATGTGGTACCAGGTCTTGCATACAAGCCGAAGTTGAGCGTAGGTTTTGCATTTACCGCCGAAGGTAATATCAGGACAGGGATCGCAGCTGGGCCAGCCATAAGGTACATCATTGTCGTTAACTTCTGAGTTTAATATTTTCCTCGTCAACCTTTTGTCCGCTTGAGACTCTTCGAAGTTGTGAGATATTATCTCTAGAATACTCGCCCATACTTCGAATGGTAACTCGGGAAATCTTGAGTGTTGATAACTGTCTTCCACTGTTTTCATCGATGTCAGGCGTATTAGGGTACTATTATCGAAGCCCTAGGAATGATCATGCTATCATTGCGCTGACGACATAAGAATGTAAGCCTACCCTCCTATGATGTCGCAACTTGTAGATGCGATGAAGGGAGAGAACTTGTAGTAGCTGTGACTCTAGACGGAGTCTGACGGACAGCTACAACCTGACATGGTGATTCTTTCATGCACGTGATAACTGGTCCTCTTATCGTGAACTCTGTTATAGCTTATCAGACTATTCTGTGGTATGCTTGTCTGCCTAGCGAAAAGGGTCGAAACTAGTAGAAGATAGTGTTTAGATGAACTATACTCGCCTTGTGAGAGATTTTCCTTAACATTCAAGGGTGATGTATATATCCGTTTGTAAAAGCAGCGTAAAAGTGCCCACAAGTGAGTGATGCAAATCAAGCCACGAACGCTCCTCCAGTGGGTTACACCTATATACAAGCCTGAAATCCATCAACTTGTTTTGTTGATGAGTGAGACAAAGTAGCATTCCTAGAAGCTGGGATCCTCCTGAGTACTTCTTTGAGTGAGAGCTTAGCAGAATCCCGATCTGAACAAGGCGATGGTTAGTACTGCGTCAATGATTCTCTCAACTCCACCGATCCGAGCGAAGGGCTGATAATTCAATGGTTCCTGGCTTCCAAAAGAGAATTTTGATTAGAAATACACAGCAAAGCACAATCAAGCAGCTTTCATCTCGGTATCCTCGTCCTTCTTCGTTAGACCCTCCGCAAGCAGCAGTGCATCGATCTCAGCAGGCTTGTAGATCTTTGCCTTGGGCTGCTTCGTTACCGGGTCGAGTGTCAGGACGGCGAACTCCACTATAGTGAGGGGTTGTGTAAGTTGGTAATGATTGCGGAACAAAGGGATGAAAAGAAGGACCGAATTACAAAATAAAAGCGATGAAGGCGAACAACGAAAGAGAACTTACATTTTTCACTCCCCAGTGTCGTACTATCCATCGTCTTGCTCATCGTTCTAAGCACAAGCCCAATCGCGTCCTTCACCTCAATCGTATCCTTGTATTCCTGCTTAAGGAGACTCTGTGCCGTCCCGTTGTTTGCACCGATGCAGGTCGCCTTCCAGCCTGAGTAGTTGCCTGACGGATCTGAGTGGTACAATTGGAATTGGTAGTGCGGGTCGTAGCCAGCGTAGAGAAGGGAGACACCGAACGGGCGAAGGCCTGTACAAAAGTAGGAGTAAAAAGGAGCTGAGTTGGGAGGACAGACAAGAGAGGATGTGGGGGAGGGACATACCACCGTATTGTGTGTAACCTTGCTTCATGTCGCAGAGCCGTTGGGCGAGAAGCTCGACCGGAATGTCCTCGTTATACATGATTAAATGTCTTTGTGCCGCCGTTCGTGCGTAGTTGACAAGTGAGTTAGCATCAGCGGTGAGTCCTGCGACACCGCCTATTACGTTTCTATGAAGGTATTTTCACCCAATAAGTGTTTCCGCAGCATAAGAAGAAATGTGAGATGTCAACGCACGAATTGAGGAGATAAATCTTCTCGCCGCTCCCACCATATCCACCTTCCTTCGCTCCCGACAGATCGAGCAACTTTCCAGTGACCTTCTTTTCTGCAGCTAAAACAACACCGTCTTTTGCAAGGACACCAAGAACCGTTCCAGCGTGCGAGATGGCTTCCATAGCATATTCGACTTGGAGAAAAGAGAGAAGCTCAAGGTCAGCTGGAGACCTTGGTTGGAAGTGGAAGACGGTGGTTCTCACTTTGATAAAGCCGGCCTGGGGTGAGGGATATATATGTTAGATTAGGAGAGGTTTGATGGAAAGAGAAACGGTGCACCTTCCGGCGAGAAGATCGTTGTACGACCTGATCACGATGTGCTAACTCAACAGCAGGTTTAATTGTTCAAAGGCTTTGACTTACTATCGTAACGTCTTGCCTGGATTTTATATCAGTATCGTCAAGCTATTTCATGTATATCTATTGACGACTTACCATTGTAGAGGTGGAAGATGAGAATAAAGGAGATCAGGAATGGAGGAAGTGGAAGTGACTGACGCGTTCAGCGTGAGGCATACGCGTCGCTCTCTTCGGATTCTGCCGAAGTCCTACTGACTGAAACCACATCTTTCGAATCCCAAGTCTCTATTCTATGCAATGACCAAATTACTCCTAATGTCATAACCCGCTAGTTTATGTAGCCCCTCAATGGCCTTTTGAACCTGTTCCTCTGTACTCGCTTCCACGGATACCGCTACGACGCCATCCTCACCCACTGGGCTTTCCAATGTCTGCAGTTGACTGTCCAACATCGACGCCTTCATGAAGTGGCCCGGTCTCCTCTCCATCCTGTCCATAAGAACCGCTCTCGAGCCCTCGATGAACACAAAGTATGTGGACAGCTCCCTCTCAGAACCATCTACACCCCTTAGAATGTCCCGGTAATACCTCTTCAACGCTGAGCAGCTTATCACCACGCCCGACCCTTGTCTTGTTCCAGAGGCTGGCTCTATTCTTATATCTGGTGTACCCAGAGTCATGCGCTCCGCGGTGGAACGGATGAGAGCGAGCCACGGTTCCCGGTCAGCGTCAGTCAATGGGATTCCGGAAGACATCTTCGCGACGTTCGAGGCGGGGTGTATTTCATCCCCCTCAACATATGGTATACACAGAGCGCGGCCGATTGCGCTGCCAAGCGTCGTTTTCCCTGTGCCAGACACTCCCTATCACCCCGGCCGGCCGTATGTACAATATTCGATAACATGTTTATAATAGACATCAATCAGATTGGGTGAACAATTTTGTGCACACGATAAGTCCACGGGAACGACAACGAAATGGGAAAGGAGTCAGTTTAGACTAAATAAGATGCGAATAGGTACTTGGCACTGACCATCACAACAATGAAGATGGGCTGTGTTGATTGACTGGTTGGCGATGGATGCGTGGGCGACATAGTAGGGCGTGGGTGGGCTGACTAGCAGAAGTCGACGAACCTGGATGCTGGGTATAGATGAGTTGCAAAATGCGAGGACGGAGGACTGGAGATTTATCGGGACGGAACTTCGGGCCATTCTCCGGTCCGGTGCCTAATCCTCTCCTCCGTCTCCCCATCAACTTCAACTTTCATATTATCTCGTCACCGGTATCCATACGTCAATATGTGAAAAATTTATAAGGTTATTATAACGAAGTCAGGATACTTCGGATCTATTCTGATTCGTACATATGGCGGGATCAGTGCTACAGATAGAGCTATATGTGGGACGTAAGGTAATTCAGTAGAAAAGGGTGTGTGTGTGAAGAATTAAAGCGCCTATCGTCCAACGCCTCAGGCCCAGGACCAAAAACTAGAGGAAAAAACTGCGGACGTGGGATAGGCAGCAGGGAAGTGGTGGAGGGAGGTGGTAAAATGACAAGGATTGATGATTGTATGATGGAGATGGCAAGCATGAATGAAGCCAGAATGACACGAAAATCTGATACGAAAAGGACCCTTTTTCTCTTCGGTTTGTTGTCGTTATTGTGGGGTATGTAGGTATCATGGCTGTACGTACTCGTTAGATGTGATGGAAAAAATGGGAGATGGTGGATGGATGTTATGACAGGTAAAAGTCCAGGGTAAGAGGCAGTACAGTGACAATTATTTGATCATGAAATCAAGGGAGATAAGGTGTTCGATGCGGATATGATATGGTAGAGAGAAAACAAATGAATGCGGCACTCTACTCTCCAGGCAGTAGCGCTAATGTAAGAAATGGTGATACTAAGGAAGAGACGTCGTTTAAAGGGGAAAGAGCAAAGATGTCGCGGGCAAGAAGCTGGGCCGCGCCGCTCCAAGCCCGAAGAAAGGAAGATAGGCGGTCGACATATGAGGGACAGGTTAATACAGGAACATTGTGTTATTTCGTATTCTTCCTTTTGGTTTACGCGGAGTAGCTGTGAAATGAATGGCGGAGGGAAGGGCGGAGAATTTTTCGTGGGAGACGTCTCCGAGGTACGGTTGACGAGCGGGTGCCTCTGCTTCCCATCAAAGTAAGTAAGATGTCATCAGAATCAAAACTGAGGCCAGGGCGGGCATTCGTCACCGTGGGGGCGATCCCAGGGCACTCCCCATTGTCGGCGAGAAATTGATAGAGTTGTACGCAGGAGGGGGTATATCGTACGGTGCATCGGGCGCGGGTCCGTCCACCCAATGAGCGAGGCCGTCTTCTACCTCCTTCATCATATAGTGCCCCCGGTCCGACACTATCCTCTGTAGGGGGTGGACTGCCCCTACTCTCTGAGAGCTTGATGTCGGCGGAGAGGGAAGTGTGCGCTGGGAGTACGGCGCCTGCTGCACCCGCCTCCACTTCTCTGCATCGTGCGTGTGGGTATGGCTCTGGCTCTGGCTTCTTGCTCGTGTCAGGCCTGGGGTGCCCGAATGAGAATGTATAGGCGAGGCTCGTATTAGGGAGATAGGCGTCACTGCCGCTGACGGTGTTGACGGGATCTGGGGAAGCTGTCGTGAGGGACGACGAGGAGTTGACCCAGTAGGTGTGAGTTGAGGTACGGGATCTGATTGAGAAACCAACGTCATGTACGCCTGTTCCCGAGATGTTGATGATGAGGGGGACGCCATCGAACGCGGTGGCGTTGATCTGGGGCGGGGAATCAACGGCGGGATGGGGGGAAGAGGAGGTTCTGGGAGGCGTCGTGTGCCGCCGATGCAGACAGTGGACTGAGAGGATGTCGGTCGTGAGCGTGGGCTGCGACTTGGTCCAATAGGGGAAGTGCTAAAACGCGTTGGTATCGGCGGTACAGGAGGCACATCATCATCGCTGTAGTATGAGGGGTCAAGATAGGTGTGCGACGGTGCAGATCCTCGCGAATGAGGATAGAAAATGGATTCTGAGGCAGGACTATGCGAACGTGCACGAGGGGAGAAAAACATGTGCTCGCTGGCGGCTTCAGACTCCGAAGTAGACGGTGCGGGGCTGGAATTGCGTAGTTTAGGATAGAGGGATTCGCCATATATGACCTTTGCCAGCTGCTCTGCAGACGGTAGGTTTGGTGATAGGCCATCCGGCGATGTGGCCATAGAAGTCATCGATGAGCGGGAGGAGCGTTTGGGAAACATGGGCTCGCCATACATTATTTTTCGCCATTGCTGGTCAGAGGTGGCGATGTTGCCAGGAGCAGACCTGGGCGGAGTCATGCCAGGTAAATCGGGTACACTATTAAAAGTTGGAATGTGTATGTTTGCACCCTCGAACCGCTTAACCACCATCCAGTCTTGAACGTCGGTGACAAGGAACAGTGCCGTGACCACCAGGTAGTCGAGCAAAAGTGTAGACACTCCATGATGAACGAGCATTGGCCGAGTATCGTTCTTATCATGCAGAGTTTCGAATATTTCGAACCGAGGAGGAATGGAATCAACGGCTGGCTCAAAGACTGCAATTGGGCCTTTGACCGCACTAGTGGTACACTGCGAATTTCAAATCAATACAAAAAATCAACGAGACCAGAGTACACCAGACTAACCCAGTACGCGTTCCCCACACGTTTCCACTTGAGGCTTTGTGAGTAGTTCGGTATGTTGAACTTCCTGGGGGCACTGTGGACAAACGTCAGCTCATACGAACATGGGAGAAGAGCTAGATCAAGACATGCCTGAGAATGGTACCACGCTTGAGAAGGTTCTCGCTCCCCGTCCATCTCACTCCCCTCATCTGAATCGTGACCTCGTCAGAGAGACCCTTCCCCTTCGTTGGGGCCGAGCGCGGCCACCTGATTTCTGCAGTCTTGGTATCTCCATCCCAGGGATCCGCCCGTTTGATCGTAGTCGTCTGGCCCGACGTCTTGATAGTGTACAGCGGTTGCTCTGAGACATCATCGCCCACATACGTATCCAAGAAAGAAGAGGAAGACAGGTTCAGAGTCAACAGTGGTGGTTTCTGGAGTCCATCACCATCCCGTCGCCGAAGCTGAGTGACGACGGAAGCCAGCATCGAGGTTCGGCTAGTTGAGGGACCTGTTGGTGGTACAGAGAGCTTTAGGACCGTTTCAGGGCGTCCTGAGCGCGCAAAGTCGGTGGGGAGGTCAGTGACTGTGTCCCTGGCCATTAGGGAAACAGGAAGAGCATGAGTGATGCCGTCCTGTAGATGGGGTTAGACCTAGAAGGATGCTGAGGTAATCTAATGGAATTCTGGACGCATCACGGAAAAAATAACGCAGGTCATTTGAGACGTGATGGGGATGATGGCTGCGAGTGGCGAGGGCTGCATGGGGGTCCATCAGAATCGGCCATTTGATACCATAAGTTGCCTTTTCATCGGACCATGTTCCGTCACAGGCCGTACCGGCGTTCATATTCCAGTGATGCATTAAGCTTGCTCCCTGGCCCGCCCAGTAGCTGCTGGGAAGCCAATTCAAGAGAAATCGTCTGTGGCGGTATGTATAACGTATTGTCTGCGTGGACGTCGACAGTGAACAAAACTCTCAAAGTTCACGTAATCATTCAAATGCACAAACAAGTACCAACTTCACGCGTCCCTTTTCCTTTCTCTTCAACCACCACCATCGTTGTACCTTTAGCTTGTGTCCATACCCCATTATGTCTTCCAGTATAACCGATCCCAAGTAAGTCTCCGTCGTATTGCCGGCGCGTCGGCTCATCCTACGTTTTAGAGCCACCGAGACTACTGCCAGCGAAAACATCGGCGCGTCGCCGTCTAACAAAGGAAAAGGCAAAGCACCGGCCGACGAGAGCATGGAAGAAGAGGAGGAAGAGGAGGAAGAGGATGACGAAGAGGAAGAAGAGGAGGAAGAAGAAGAAGAGGTTCGTATCATTCGCGTCGCGTCGATTTTCTCTATCCTCCACCACCAACAACGCCTTGGACGCGTTATCCTGTTTTTTTTTACGACGCGACTTACATCGTTTTTTTTTTCGCTCTTATTGACGCGTTTTACAACCCAAACAGGAGTATGAAGAGATCGACCCCTCCGCGATTCTGAGTACCGGTAGGCGCACTCGGGGCGTCAAAGTCGACTATAACTCCAAGGAGGCCCTTGCCCGCGCCGGTCTCGAGGGAAACGAAAAAGACGAAGACGATGACGAGGATGTTGAGATGAAGGACTAAACTAAAAGGGCATTCTCGCGGAGGTTCGGCGATTGTCACCGGCCGTCCCAAGAAATCGATCTGTTGTTGACTGTCGATAGTACAATTTCGTTAGCTACCTCCGCCGCTTGCCCCCCCCAACAACGCTTTTCACCTTTGATATCCAGAAGTTCTAAATGCCCCCGACTCGCGCTTCACGGCCATACTCTCTTCATTCCCACGTCCACTTATTCTTTTGAATTCCAGAACAAGTCTTCCAAGAATCTCCCTTTATATCGTCCTTGGTGCCGTGTGCTCACCCGCATACACGTACGCCTTTCCTCGCGCACTTGTTTTGCTTCCTTCTCCCACATCTGTCCGTTACCACCCGAGTCCCATGCTCGCGTGGGTACGGTGTTCCTGGTATACATACGTATGCACCAAAGTACGAACAATGGAACTTCCTGATGTAAATCCGAACACCCATGACCATGGTCCACAATCGACGTCCCAATTAGTGACCACACCTCACCATATACAGCCTTTATGCCGATAAATCAAAGGGAGTTGACGGGCAAAGATAAATCACGAGCCTCCAAATCAACTTGGGATGTTCGGCAGGATCGTAGCCGAGCGCAAACTTACTTCAACGGTCACCTATTGCCATGACCTCAGAGTGCCACTGGTTTTGACAGACGTCTCCTCGACGTTAATGCGCACCTACGCACACCTGTAGACGACGATCCATGCGTCCAGAGCAGTCTAAGCGCTTTCTATCTGTGTGGGGCTACATGACTCCTTTGAGCGCTTGCCTTTGACAGAACGCCGCCAACCACGGTGGCCCACTGGCTCCGGCCTTTTAGTTTGGTTAGTTTGGTAAACCTACGGCAAAGGGACGCACTCTTCTGTTCAGTGCCTTGCAACTCCGCAGCAGTCCTTCTTCAACCGACCATGCCGTACTCATCGCATGGGGCATAGTATGATTTGTCTGCATGCTGACCGACACTTCTGTCATCCTCGACTCGGCGATGGACTATTGATGATGATGATGACTGGGATCCGTTGAGATTCGATGACTGTCAAAGCTGGATGACTACATGCATACCTATGTCATTGGTCGCTTCCACACCTCACCAACAGTCTTTGCTATCTAAGTATAAATGCCTCCTGATCTGCACAATGCTTGTTCTGGTCTATCGATGTCATGTGAGGGTTGACACCGAAGACACCGAACCTAAAGTCAATCTTGCTCACTATAGTTATTCATGGCCATGAGCGGCTGCACCATTATTGGCAGTTGTTGCATTTGTTGCTTGACTTGGCTCCCTCAGCACACATGCTTGTGGTGAAATCGTAAGACGGGGCGTGAGCCTCGGACTTCGATCATCGATGGCCCATGGGCGCCATATGTGGATATACCTACTACACGTCTACAATATGATGTCCACGTCCCATACAAGGTATTGGCATTCGGCGACGAAATCATGCTCCGGGTGAGTGACGATAGTAATCGAACAGACTTCTATGGATAATACAGTGCTTAAAGTATCCCATCATACCAGGTGTATATATGATACTTCGCACAGGAACGCATGCTTAATCATTCTATAAAGGTGGCGTATTATTAGCACTGCCATTTCCGACTGCAAACTCATACGCCCAGCCTTTCTTGTGGGCTCGAATGAGCTCTTACCGCCTCGGTGAAATCTTGACTCACTGGCAAGCTAGTACCCCGCAGCTCAGCGCCGTATAATTAACAGCCCCGCAGCAACAAGATGATATCCACCATCACATCACCATATTTATGTTTTACAACCGATACACTCTCTGCGCAGTCTGTTCAACTTCGTTGAAAGTGGTGAGCTTCAATATCATGGACTCGCGATATACACACAATGAACCAGAGTGAACAGTGGCTTACTTTCTGCACGAGTGTTAGCCATCTCCGGCTTCCAGAAGCATCGAAGCGGCCGACGCTGACGGTCTTTCTGTGATGATCTTGTTCCACCACCTGTCTCCATCATGACCAGGGCCCACGATCTCCTCCTTCCCCTTCAGTTCACCGCCCATGTAAAGGCAGAACTACGGACCGCTGTAGAACCGCACTCATCATTGGAAGTACCACACTCTCTTTTGGATACAATACTCCTAGATATTGGGCAAAATATTGAGGCCGCGTTGATATAATGTTCCTATTCCTGCCCAATAAGCTCCTCACAAGGTCATCTCCTTCTCTTCCACTTCCAACCTTCTAGACCTCTGCAGCACCTCAAGAACTTGAACATACTCGCAACGTGCCCTACACCGCGTTATCGGACTCAGCACCCTCGCCCAGGCAATATGCTATTCCCGAATCATACTACGGTCACTTGACGCGATGGCATTGGCGAGGATAGGGATGAACAGTATTTCATGCACCATCTTTCAACCCCAACGCTTCTGCGCTCGCAGCACACTCTGCAAGTATAAGTACCGTTACCACCTGGCCTAACAACGAATATTCGTTTACGAATGCAGCATGCTTAGTAGGATCAAACTTGAATATAATTGGATTTGACGGAACGACTGATGGTGTCTGTCTAGGGGAGACTAAGATTTGACCTACGTTTGGAGGTTGGCAATTTAAATTACTCGTAAACAAAAGGAGTCAACAAGCTTGATTGGTACCTGCCTATTCTACGGGTAATCGTTCTTTCAGAAACAGAAGCCAACCATTATAACTGTCACCCAAAGTGTAACAAGCATAGTCGTAGTAGAGACAGTGGGTAGGTATGCCCATCTTGTCGCAAAGTGCTTTAGCATCACCAAACTTTGCCCTTGCGGTTGCAAAATCCTTCTCAATAAATGCGATCTCCCCCAGCGCCCGTTGGGCACGTGCACAGAATTGTAATTCTGAGAGTGCGGTTTATGCGAATCTATTGTTTTCTATGGAGTTTCTTGCGGGTTTTCAGGAGAACGCCGAGATCACCGATGACAATATCTCCCAGCCGCTCTACCGTTTGTTTGAGCCCTTCGTTTTGTTTGTTTGTATCGAAGTTGTCTTTATTATGCACGATAAGATAAGATAATATTACATATACACAGTCTTGCGCAACATCTCGAATTGTGAAATCAAATGGGAGCGGCTGGGTAGGAGCCTGGCTGGACCCCAAGAAGACAAAGAATTCCGAGAGCGGATCATACGCAAGCAAGCCGGGTCTGGCGTACACTACCTAAGTGGTTGGATGACCGCATTCTGCGCATGGGACAATAAGGGTACTTTTTTTGCGTCAAAGAAGTCCCAGGGTAAGCCTGGTAGTAAGTGGATCCCGGATTGGGTGTTTAGCCTGACTTACAATGGGGCATGGTTCCCACGTGTGTGGGCACCCCCTGAGGGATATGTGGAAATTGGTGTGCTGGTGGCAAATTTAGAGACCAGGAAGATACATGATTGTACCATGCTCGCCGGACATGTTGGGTTTTCAATGAGCGGGAAAGAGATGCTCGACACTTTACATATGACGCCACAGTGGTTTTTGTATGTTAAAGGAGAAGAATGTGGAGCTAATAGGTCCTTTTGGCGATTGTAGTTCGATAGTTCCCTATACATAGTTTCTGTTGTATCTACAAAGTAATTTAATTGGCGAACAACGAGTCTATGAGTCTCAGAGTGGCATACAATGGTGATTCAAAGTATCCTACCTGATGTAAAAATAAAACTGCGCGGACTCAGCGGAGCATCAGCACTGCGACGGTTAACATTTCACATATTATTGGGAACCTCGAAGCAGCTCAAAGCAATATAGGCATCGTAGATAATGAATCCAGAGTATAGCGGTTCGATAAGATTAGATCGGGTCACGTTCAATTAGGCCTAGGCCACTTCCAAGTTCGCACCTCCGAGTCGGCGATGAGTGGAACAACAGTAGAAAGTGCACAGCTATCCATCCTCCTCATGGTACTCCAGCCAAGTTCTGCCTTCACGCTCCCGACTCCACAATCATTTGGGGGTTCTGGGCCTATTCAATGGTGCGTTTCTGCGTGGACATTGCCGTGGCAACCCCGACAGATGCCAGTGATGATGTGGAGGTGTGCACCGCCTTATCAACCATATTCAAACATATACTTATCATCTTTTCAGCATCGAAGGTCACCTTGTATGGCTATACATTTTGTAACGTGGACTCGACGTCCTAATCCCCCCCGCTTGTGATATCGCAGCTCTACCGTGACTGCCCTCCCGAGTAATGCATGGTCCAGATGTCACTGAACCTTCAACTGCCTGGGAACATTGGGAACTCGATGCGTCATTCTTCTCCGCACTTTCGCGATGGACGCTTGAGCATCCAGAAAGTTCTTTGGACCGTGTTTTAGATCGAGTTTTTCGAGCGATCGACCTTGGACAAGGTTTGCTGGAAGTAATTCCAGACGGCCCTTTTCCAGCACGCGGCCTCGTTAAAGCCATAGTTTCTTTGTTGAGGCTTGGGAAAGTACGCCAATCGGGTTAGACTTAGTCAAGATGAACAAGCTCATTCGTTTTTTTTTCGTAGGATGTATCAACTGCTCAGCGAGAGGTGCATGTATTTGCCAAGGAGGTCGTTCATTGGGTCGGTGAAATTGGGGCAACCTTGGAAAGGAATGGAGGTCGTTTTCGCAGCCAAGCCACTGATGCAGTATGGCAAAACTTGGCTGGGATACGGTACGTTTTTACTTTGACTTGTACTTGAATTTAACATAGACGTTGTGGCCTCTCTTGCTCTACAGTGATCTCATCGACGAGATTTGCAAATGGGCGGCGTCTCGACTGGTAGGTGCCATCTGGCTATAACGGGAGGTTAAATTGTTAATAGTTCTTTAGTTGGATCAACGGTGGTCGCTGATTGCGATGAAGAATAAGATTATGGTGAAAAGCGAGATTGCTGACTTCAAAGCTCGCTTGGCTGAAGCTCGAGTGATGTTCCATGTGAGGGCCATTGATATACAAGGACTGTAATCCGCCTCAACCTCATCTAGGAACTATCAATCATTTCCCAGGCTCAAGGGATGGACAGAATCCTTAAATTGATCTGGACTATCTTAAGCCGACTAAAACGTTTGGAGTGGCAGCAAGTATCGGTACAGGGTCAAATATCATCTATGCTACAAAAAATCCAAATAACGCAAACGAATCATTTTGTGTGTTGTCGTGCAACCCCCGTACTTCATACGTCTGACCTTGGCTTTTTAGAACCGATCTAGTGCTGAAGAGGCTGAGCGCCGTCAAGGAGTAGAAAGGCATCAATATGTTGATCAGATACTATCTATGCATGCTGTCTCAAATGCATCATATGTCGAACAAGGAAAGTCTCCCTGTGACGGTGACACTCGGGTCGACACGTTGAGAGAAATCATGAACTGGATCGAAGACATCGACCATGGTTCTCCGAATTTCCTATGGCTCACGGGAGATCCAGGATGCGGAAAGTCGGCGATCACTGCTTCAATCGCTAGAGGGTGCAAAGACAAGGGCTTCCTGTTTGCTCAGTTCTTCATCAATCGAAACAATGTCGATACTACAAACCCCAATGCCTACTTCCCCTCCATTGCGCGCCAGCTTGCTGCTCGGTCAGACCAAATTGAACTCGAACTTCACGATCGCTTAAAGGCGAAACCATCAGTGATAGATCAGGTCTCCTTCGAACAGGCCAGAAGTCTCTTCATCGATACCATGCAGCTAGCCTCTCAGCTCAGCCCTAAGCAACCTCTTTTGGTTGTTATTGATGGCCTGGATGAAACAGACAGGCAGCATCTCAAGAAGACAGCAGATATTTTTTCTTTTTTATTCAATGAACTTCTGGACCACCCAAATGCGAAGATCTTGATTTCCAGTCGTACGGAGGACGATATTCGTGGCCCCTTTGCCAAAACCATGAACAACAAATGCGTGAAACATTTGCATTTAGATACAGCGGATGAGTCATCAATAAAGGACGTCTCGCTTTTTCTTCGACGACAAATCACTCGTGTTGTCCTGGATAATGAATTGGATTGGCAGGTCTGGCCTGGAGATGAACGGATGAGCATGTTGAATACTCGTTCATCAGGCCTCTTCATCTGGGCAGTAACAGCCGTGAAATTTATTCAGGAGCAGATAGAAACATGGGGAACTGAATGCCTTGAAAGTGTTCTTAACAGACTCAACTCTGATGGCATGGGTGATATCAATGCCCTCTATAGCCTTATTCTTCAGTTCACATATAATCACCAGATGGACACTTGGGCGTTTGAAACATTCCGGCGGCTCGTTGGGACCATAGTAGTCCTTCAAGAACCACTATGCCTTGACGATATCGGTCGGCTCCTGGATTTAAGGCGGTCTAAGACTGGCCCTCCTGTTGATGTTGTGAAGTTTGTAAAACGCCTCCGCACTATTCTGGTGTCTGGAACAGACGCTATTGATGGCCAAACAGTGCCCCGCCTTCACAAATCCTTCTTCGAATTTATCACAAATGATGACCGAGTCGAATCGCAGTTTCACATTGACTCTGTTGCCTCACATCGTGAGGTTGCACTCCAATCTCTTCGTCAACTCGTTCTCGCCAGATCTGTAACATCTGCAATTCAGTTACCTGGATTGTTTCGTTACGCCTTTAAATTCTGGTCGCAGCATCTAGCACTTGCATATGGGGCAACGTCAGGGGTTGTCATTGGGGATGGTACGCTCACACCTAGAACTTTTACTGATATCCTCCAACGTTCCTCCAACAACGGGGAGAGTTCACCCACCCTTATGGCCTTCTCGCAAGATAGATCATCCATCTGTGCCTTTCTTCCTGATCAAACCCGCTTCTGGGACGCTTCGACCGGAACACTGCCAACTTCATCTTTCCATTTTCAACGCACAGATTTTCGTCATGCATTCGCATTCGAACATAAAGGGAGGGGAGTCATGTTTACCTCTGGGAGTAATCACGTTCAACTTTACAATTGTGAATCTGGGGATATATATGACCGTCCGTTGATTTTGAATGAGCTTGGTCGCAACTCAAACATATCGTGCACTACTTTATTACCAACGCACAATTTGATGGCCTCCGCGTCGGAGGATAGTCGTCTGTCTGTATGGAATTCCCAGAATGGCCAACTAATTTTCACTCGGAGTCGAAAGCACACAAATCATATAACTTGTCTCACCTTCTCACCTCAAGGTTACTGGCTTGCAGTAGGGTACGGTGATGGGGCGACTGAAATCCTCACTGCCCAGGACACTGAGGACAGCACGTACTTCACATACTTTGACTCTTCGCGTGGAAGTATAACAAACAGTGTGTGCTCGTTGAAATTCTCGCAGGACGGTGCTTTACTGTTATCGGGTTTTAATGATGGTACACTTCGCATGTGGCACACAAAGACTACATCCACCAGGGATATACATCAATACCAACAGGTTATATTCAAACGACATAAATCGAGTGTGATGGCGGTCGCTTTTCTGCCCAACGCAAGCATGGTTATCACTGGGTCTGCTGACTCTACAATACGTTTCTGGTCAACAGAAACTGGGGACCAAATTGGATCAGCCTTGAAAGGACACACGGATGCGGTTTCATCGATTGATGTGTCTCCGGACGGGATGTATATCTTATCAGGGTCTAAAGATAAGACTGTGAGGGTTTGGAATGTGAGCACAAGGGAAATCATAGGAGCGCCATTGAGTGGCCACTCGGACGGTGTGCATGCGGTCTCCTTCTCTCCCAGTGGTGATCACATCGCTTCGGCTTGCCAACATCTGTTCCAACTGTGGGGTTTTCCTGGTAGCTCACATAGTCCTTCTAGCCATGTGCTCTCCGCATTCTCAACCAACGGGGAGCAGATGTTAGGAGTATCTGATACAGGTGTTATTCAATTGTGGACTACCTCGAAACCAAATGGAATCACGTTAAAAGGCCTCACACTTCCATTGGCACCCAAGACTCTCTGTAACATTGCTTTCTCCCCTGATGGATCACGGGTTACTGCGTCGACTGCTGACGAGGTCTATCTGTGGGACGCTCATACCGGTGACCTCATCACATCATCTCAATTCGAAACCTGGAGGACTGGTAAAGTGCCTTTAAGTTTTACGCAAGATGCCCAGACCATTATCACGTCATCCTATGCTGGAATGACGCGTGGATTGGAGATGATACAAGGGAAGCTTGAGAAGGTCATCTTAGCCCGCAACTCCGTACGCTGGCGACCTCCAACATTTTTTGATGTGGATAAAGGAAGCTCTAACCACACATTTCCTGATAACGTGCAGTGGCTGCCTTCGAAGGATCCCGACTCTGGCTTGTGGGCATACATCGACAATCATATCATTAGGGCACAAACGAATGGAGCCATAACAGTCGTTGCGGCTAACTTGGAGGAAAACTCTGTAAGTTGGTACCTCTTTTATCCCGTGATAACGATGCCTTTATGACAACTCTGACATTGACTCTTAGCAGTGAAGGCACATGCCCAAGCACGAAATATCGCCGACAGCCTTACGACATCACTACAAACCACCTTGTGAGCACGTAATTGTAGCATAGAACGCAAGTAATACGAAATACCTGCTCTTCAGATCTTCGTAGTCCTAGAATGAGAGAGAGGAGCCTGATAGGATGTATAAATGTCAAGTCGGGGCGGGCGGAAAAATTCAATTTGTCACGTCGACTCCGCGACTGCGCACAAAGGTTCCTCTCTTGCGGCCGCTCTCCTTTGAGCTTATCAGGGATCGCTACCCTCGTCACCCCAGCTCTGAGTCCTCAGAGCCTCGTGGGATGTAGTAGTGGTGGAGCACGGCAGTCACTTTTTAAACACTGGAAAGAGCCACTAGCCACACACACACACAATGGTGGGGACGACGTGAGTGAAGTGAAAATGAAAATGACATGTCAGGTGAACCGTGAGACCGGATGTAATGTGCAGCATCCTTGGACTGTTGGCTTGGTACAGGGAATGCAGAAGGTTGTCGTCGAACGGGTAGGAGGGGCAAGAGTAGGAGTGGCAGGTAAATGATAAGGTAAAGACTAGAAAGTTTCTTTAAGACCAGGTTGGAAGCGGTGTGCAATATACTGGGGGAACTTGAAAAGATACGCGGCTGTTGTTGGCTTGAAGGTACAAAGGAACGCAGAAGAGCGCAGAAGGCTGAGTCATCGAACGGGTAGACCGTAAGAGTCACAAGGGTAGGAATGGTTGCGACGGCGGGCATGGAATTGTGGTAGACGGGTGATGACCATCGCAACAGATGCATGAGCGGGTGTGGTCCTACAAGCTCGATGAGGCCAAAACTTCTGGAGTGGCGGCATCCATGCAAGCTCATGCAAGTCACTACGGCCCGAGTTGGGCGAGGACATTTCCCACGCTCCCCGCTGAATTCGAAACCGCCATGAAGGCCAACAGGCTCATTGTACTTTTTATAAAGCTGAACCCTATCAATGTTAAAGGAATTCTTCTACCACCCTAACCGAAGATGCCACAGGCTTCAGTCAGCCTCTGGCGGTGCCGCTTAACGTCAATCTGACTCAATCTGATGGTTCGTCTCCGTATACTCCCAACGCATTGAATAATAGCCTCATGATGTGAATGGCAATACATATATAGATCATTTTGCGGGGTCCCAGCACTAAAGTATCATGCTACTCTCAGGACGCGAGGAGGAGATTCTAAGCGTGCAATCCATTTATTGCGATGCCTACAACACATTCGAGGTTGTCGACGATACACATTTCCGGTTTCGCTCAGTCCCGGTCGTTCTTTCCATTACCGTCCCTCCATTATATCCTGGCCCATCACAATCACCCGAAATTTCTATCGATTCGGAAGGACTGGGAATCAGTCGCCTTCAAATATTCCAACTCAAGATGCGGTTGGAGGCGATACTAGATAGCAAGCCAGATGAACCACTTCTCTTTGATCTCACAGAAGAAACTAGAGAATTTACCGAAGGTCTTCGAGACGATGTACAGGTGAGCTTGGATGAGGAAATGGATGATGACGACGAGGACATCTGGAAAGAGGATTTCACCGATTTTGACGAACGTAATTGCTTTACTTCATTGGCTGATCATTTACTGACACAGTCACTTAGGTATCACTGACCAGAAAATTCTGCGCTCTCACATGGGCGCCCAGACTATTGAGGACATCATGTCAAAACTCCCCAGGACCGTCAAGCTGCTTCACGCCGAAGTCGTTCTTCGCAACGACTTGCGCAAAAAATTCGTGGATATGCAACGCACAATCCAACAAGCTACTTTGATGGGTATTAAAGATCGCCGCGCAATGGATGCTGCCTGGGACAAGTACGGGCAGGAGGAAATCGTATTCCATGGAACATTGCGTCAAAATGTCGGTTCTATCGTTCGGAATGGATTTGTTGTACCTGGACAGAAAACCTCCACTGGGCAAACAATCGGAGTGAGGTGCGGATCGACGTGGGGACAGGTGAGTCTATTTGTGCTTCCTAGAGGCTTTTTTTTATTCATCGTATGTGCAGGGAATCTATACATCCCCAGATCCAAACTACAGTCTCAGGTACGCGTCTCCGGATATAAGCCAAAATGGCATTAATAATGAACAACCATGTGTTTCCATAGTTATACGGACTATACGGTTGGTGGGGTCAACAAGGGACGTAGTCGTCTTCTTCCTGGGCAAAAAATCGTATGTTCACTTCCTGGCTTGTTACACATATCAAGCTCACCATCCCTCTGAAGATTGTGTGCGCTGTCTTGATGGGCCGACGCTGCGACATGTCTCAGACGCGGCGCCAGCTTCCAACAGTGGAACAAGGTTTTCACAGCCACGTTTCTCCCAGCCAACTGGAATATATCGTCTTCAACACTGCGCAGGTTCTTCCCCTTTACGTCCTGCATCTCAGTGGCGGTCGTGATGAGAATAATATTCCTATGACCGTCAATGCAAACCAAGCTGGACCTGTACACTTTGAAGGCAATCTCACCGAGTACGCTCGCAAACATCTCCCTGATGGGTTTGGTGCCGCCTGTGGACATAAATTTGTCGTTGAGGCTATTGCTCCGATAGACGATGACGAGGAATTGTGGGGAGAGTTTCAACATGATCGTGAGAATGGAGAGTTCCAGGCGGAGCGCTGGGCAAAACAGTGGTCGTACTATCGTTAGCATTGGGGTCAACATACAACGGCAGTTCTGGCCGGCAAAACCGAATTGCTCGGCCAGCATTGAGGACGTGTCCTTCGTGTCAGGGTTCCATCCCCATGGCACCTTCTTTTTCGGGTTCATTGATCATGCGATATACACCTGCATGAGGATAACCGGAATACCCACTGCATGTATCCAGTGGCTCACGCGGGAAGGCGAAGCCGGTAAAGTTTTCTGGGTTTGGTCATCATTGACCCTACAGCATGACAATTTTTTGACAAACACCTACTATTCATCATCAACTCAGAAAGTATTTACTAGGCCCCCTACTAAGCCCCAGAAATCACACCATTCGATATATGTACTTTCTCAGTACTCCTACCTGAGGCCTATCTACAACCCAACTTCCAAGAAGAATGCAGAGCTCTCTAGTATTGCCGTGATTCCTGTATAACAGCTTTGATATGATGACTCCTCTTTGTAGCGCCCACCTCCACACGAACCTACTCACTAGGTAATTGTGCTTATGTGAATATTCAAAGGTATCATCTTTGAGCACGAGGAGATTGAAGACATGGAAAGAGGTAAGGTACACATAGATGGTCCAGAGAATGGCCGCATCGAAAAATTTCCCACGCACTTTTAGAAATCCTGCATATTTCTTGATATCTCATGCATGCATCTAGTCAATTTTTTTGTTTTGCAATACTGTGCATGCTGATTTGGTATCCTGATCAAGCATTGGCGCCCTATGCTAGCGCTCTCTGTGCACAGCCCTCGCTACACACCCTCACACGTGGTCATGTAATCAAGTATATGGCAAACCGCTCTCTTTACTCAAAGTTCTGTCTCATGCTCCATATTGGCAGACAAATATGCCACCCTATACAGGGAGACTAGTTGTGACTCGACGTCAACGACAACAGGCCTCCCCAGCAGAGTTTTCTATCAGCTGGGTTGATAACATGATCAAGACTGTGAAGGTGATACGCGATGGAACTGATATGATTCCGTTTCCCTATGTCAAAGTAGCAGCCAGTATCGTCATCGAGGTTCTGGAGGTGGTACAGGTTGGTTATAATAGCTATCCACATCTATGGTCCAATGTAATGCTACGATATTTCTATTCTAGACCGTACGCAAGAACAAAAATGATTTCAGGGAGCTCTCAAGAAAGCTAGTTGATATTATTTCAACTATCAGGGATACTCTCGTATTTTGCTGTAGAAGCTGTTCACCACCGCCAGAATTTGTCAAACTTTGCCTCGACTTTCAAGAGTAAGTCTAACCATTTCTTCTTACAGCACTATGTGCCATATTTCATCATCATATCAAGAAAGCTTTTGGGAATGCAAATACGCATCAATGAAACAGTCCGCAGCACCAAGAAATGGACTCGTTACCTGAAATCCACTGTGATTGCTAACGCTATCAGCCAATACAAAGATCAGATAAATGACCTACGTTCCAATTTTACTGTGAGTGACATTCTTTTCTTACGACATATTTCTCACTCTGCGGAAGATTGAAATCTTCATGCATATTAGCATGAGGACATTGGAGGAAAGCTCGCCACGTCACCTGTCCTATACAGTGAACACCGTGTGGTTCGTCGATGCAATGAACGACAGGATTTCTCTGCCTATGGATAGCTGCTCCAGTCGAAAAGTACGTCATCTGTTCTCTTCCACCCTTTCTGCGAAATTTAACCACCGAGCAAGCTGAACACATCTACCCTTAGGAACTTGACAAATACATCAAATTTCGCTTTCAGGAGCGAGCGGGACGTCAATTCGTGACAAGGGGCGACTACTCCTTGAATATTCAAGACCTTTCAGGGAGACACCAAGCCGTCAGCCAGGATCCTGAGATGTGGAGCTCTCTTGTCAAGCCTGGGATTACGATGACAATGGACATCATTCTGAAAGTGGATGTTGATTCTGACAGTCGTCGGTGTCCTAACCCTCCTTGTCGTTATTTGTGTTGCGACGGATCCATTGGCGATGAGATCAAATGGTAAAAGCTCCCTTCACATCAACAATGCTACGGTATCTTATATTTCTCTCGTTAGCCCTCGCTGTACCACGTTATTCCGAGTGTCTCGTGGTTTTGTCGATGATACGGATCCCGAAGTAGCCCCAACCATTTCGTTGAGTTCCGCACGTGGTAGTGGTAGTGGTACCCATGGGCCCAGCCCTCCGCCAGTTCACCCATTATCAAGCGACCAGGACTTGAGTGAAGACCCTGATGTCCAGTTCTTTCGCCGCTTTTACATCCTTATGGACAAAATAAGGCAGGCCACCACTGTAGGTTCTACATCTGGCGAAGGAATGCTACCGGGTAATGCTACCAATCCCCCCACAATGAATGCCATTCCAGAAGCTGCTGATGCAGCAAAGTTTGGCAAAAGTACGTGTGTGGTTAAATCATCTTGAGACTTGTTGTCCATTATGGGAGTTTATTTATCTTTTGTAGATATTCGAGCCATTCTAGATGATCCAGAGATTCGTCATTCTCAACATGCATCATACAGAACAACAATCAGTGGCCCTGCTCATCAGCCCCTTTGGACGGTTAAAGTCTACTGTATGTGTTTTCTTCTTCCCCTCCAACCAATACTGGCATTGTCCCAACTCAAACTTTGCAAATCGTAGATGGTAGCCTGGAAATAGGCAGGGTAACAGGGCCCACTGAACATGAGGCTTTCGAAGCTGCAGCAAGTGAAATCCGCAAGTTGGAGCTTTAAAATAGTACTTTATAGTGCTATGTAGTGCCATAACACCATAGCAAAGGCTTGAGCAAGTATTGGCAGGTTTTACTCTTAAATTCTGATGCTACTATTATGGATCTGCGAAGCTCAGGCTTGCAGCCACTGATACAAGTAAGTATGAGATATGGTATCATTTCTGCAGTGTGATCCGAGTTACGAGTGACGTGCTACGAGACATGATATCTGGATATATGAGGTTTGCTGCTTGTGGCAGGTACAAGAATGTGAGCTTGAAGGTACGGATATGATTACTTTGCTACCAGAAGAGATACTACAGCATGTCCAACCACACCGTCAAAACTCTGGATGGGTTGCACATCATCTAAATCTGCTATGCATACGTCTCGCCCATAGCTTGCCTCACCGTCTGTTGAAGTATCGCAATTCATCAGAAAATCGTAGATGGTAGCCTGGAAATAGGCAGGGGAACAGGGCCCACTGAACATGAGGCTTTCGAAGCTGCAGCAAGTGAAATCCGCAAGTTGGAGCTTTAAACTAGTACTTTATAGTGCTATGTAGTGCTATAACACCATAGCAAAGGCTTGAGCAAGTAATGGCAAGTTTTACTCTTAAATTCTGATGCTACTATCATGGATCTGTGAAGCTCAGGCTTGCAGCCACTGATACAAGTAAGTATGAGATATGGTATCATTTCTGCAGTGATCCGAGTTACAAGTTATGTGTTATGAGTCACGATATCTGGATATATGAGGTTCACTGGGCTCGTGGCCGGGGCCCAGGTACGATTATACCTGGCTACCAGATACTATAAGACAAGGTGAGAAGCGTGTCCAACCACACCATCAAAACTCTGGACAGGTTACACATCATCTAAATCTGCTATGCATACGTCTCGCCCATAGCTTGCCTCACCGTCTGTTGAAGTATCGCAATTCATCATACCAGGCTTCTAATTCAAGATAATGGCGAATTTATGCATTAAGATGTCTTATTAAAAGATAACCAGCCTGCCAGTGCACACCATCATCTTCAGTCGTGGCCCCACTGGCCCCATAGCTGGCACAGGTTACGACGCATACCAAGTAGTACATACAAAAATACAAAAAAAAATTCTTCATCTCTTCTTCAGGCACCCCCCACAACTCGAACAACGAAAAAAACAAACGAAAGCTAAACGAGCGACGACAGGCTAAGCATGCATGGATGATAACCATAAGTATCAAAATAAAAATAAAAAGCAAAAGGAGCGTGTAAGTGTATGTGTTCGAATTCACCACAAGAACCCAAAGTCACCACCGAAAGAAAGAAAAAGAAACACCCCCCATTCCTACACACCCAAACTAAGCCTCTCCAACAACCTCTCCGCAAGCAACGCATCCTCCCTCTCCTTCTCCCTCAACAACCTCATCTCCGCCGCACTCCCCGCGCTCTCCGCCTTTCCCACACCGCTCCCAGCTCGGGTAAGCCTCGTCCTAAACAACCCTCCCCCTGGCACCGTCGATGGCGGGGGGCTCTGAGCAGGGGACGCACACGCAGGCAACACACGGAACCTCTGCCTCGCGGATGGGGCGCGGGAAGGCCGGGAGTCGCTTAGACCCGGTTGGAAGCGGACGTGTGGGTGTAGGTCAGGATGTGGCGGTGTCCCTGGGCGGAGACCCGGTGAGCTTGGTTGGGGACGAAAGGAGAATGCAGACGGCGGTGAATGGGGGTTCGTTGGTAAGTGCGATCTTACTCCCAACAAAGTCGCTCCTTCTCGGGGAGTAGGAGGAGGCGGAGGCGGGCGTGGCGCAGCCCTTGACGGATGGAGGTACGAATGCGATTCCGACTCCGACTCTGGTGATGGTATCCCCGTGTAAGCACCCATCACGACCGTCGTCAGGCTTCCTAGCTGTTGTGGCGAGTGAGAATAAGTTGAACGAATTGAACGAGAACAAGAACGAGAGGGAGAAGGGTAGAGATGTGATTGCTGAGTCGACGACCGGAGAGCAGGTGCATACGCGGGTGGGAGAGGTAACGGCAACCTTCCCCAAACACTCATCATCTTCGTCCTCCCTCTCCTCAGCTCACGTTCCTGCCCCAAACCCAAAAGACTGGAAGTAGACCCTCTCTTCTCCACATCCAACCCCGGCCTAACACCACCATACCCCCTATACGCACTCGCATTGATATTCCCCTTCCCTTTCCTTGGATGGTAAGGAAGCACAGGCATCAACTGCATCAGGCACACCTTCTCCCTCTGTCTTGACCTCGGTGCAAACGCAAACGGGTCCCGGAGGTCCGTACAGTCTGCGTCATCCGTAGAAGGGGATGGGGATAACGAAGGCGAGGGAGGTGGTGGTGGGGGTGAAGGGGCAGATGAAGAAGAAGCGGGGGAAGAGAGACAATGCCATGACCACGCTTTCTTGCACCCACAACCCGTCTCGTCCGGGTGAAGCTTGACCTGCTCCTGGTTGCGATGAACAAGCGTAGCCCTCCTTTCCGGCCCAGGCGACATTGTCACACGTACAGGCACACATTCGGAACTAGGGAAGGAGGACCGGCGTTCGTGGGATGATGTGGAAGCTGAGGGACAGGTGCGGAAGAGGTCTAGGTCGAGGTGGGGTATTTCCTTCTCGTCTTCCTCCTCTCCTACTTCATCATCGTCCCCGGGTCCGATAAGCATGACCTTTCCCTCTTCCTCACGCACAGTGACAGTGCTCCTCCGAATCACCAGAGGTAGAGGTACGGGCAACGGTGTCCGTTTCGGACGTGGGGAGAAGAAAGACGAGGACGAAGAAGGGAGGGCACGTGTATGCGTGTATCTCTCTTTTTTAATGAGTTTTTTAGTGGTTGTTGGTGAGCTGGGAGACAAGGATGTAAAGAGGCGTGTGACGCGTGATGGGGACGGTGTCATCGGGGTGGTGGTGTTACTTTTTGTTAATGACTGGGCAGCTTTGGGTGGAGGACGGATGGTGGGTATGCCGCTGATCTGGATGGTGCCATGTTCGATGTCCAAATCAGGTGGTGATGAGGCTCTGGTACGGTACCAATATGCTCCAACTATGCATAGGATGGCGAGGACGGTGAAGGTGGTATCGAGGATGCGGAACACGTCTGGTCTGGCGATGTGGTGTGTGGTTACGGCAGAGACGATTGCTCCGACGAGGGGTGTTGAGGTGGGTGTAGTTTGTGAAGGCGAAGAGTAGAGAAGGGAAGAGGGAATGGAGAAGGATGTTGCTATGAGGGACGAGAGCTGTGTGGCGGTGAGTATAAGGATGTGGAGGGTGCTGCTGCGGTGGCTATGAGGGGATGGGAGCTTGAAAGATTTCTTGATGATGGGGCTGCCGAAGTGGGACTGGAGGGAGGTGCGCGAGGAAGCGGGCGAGGGCGGAGTTGGAGTCAGGGTCACGCTTATAGTGTGGCTTGTTCGGGGACGGGTGTAGAGCAGGAAAGCAGTCAAGCCAAATGACGCGAGCAGAAAAGCGAGGTAGAGAAAAGGAGCGAGATGGGCGTGCGCAGGGAAGAACGACAAAATGGTAGCTACGTCGAAAAGATCAGTTAAGCGGATAATAACAAGAAAAAAACGTACCGCCAGAGAGAAAAAGACAAGGGAGAACTGCCACAGTCACCGACGCACCCGCCAATACCTGCAAATGCACGATCGCTGCGCCAATCGTCGCGCCAAGCAGCGCATGCACAACCGTCTGTGCCCTCGGGAGAGGTACGAGCCCAAACGCGGCCGCCAGCAGTGCAAGAAGGCCAAGCAGCGGGAGAGGCGTATAATGCATCCTAGAGCGAACAACAGCAGCAACAGCGACGAGGGCAACGAGCAGGAAGAGGGCAGAGTCAGGAAGACAGTGCATATATTCCCAACAGCAAGGGGAGAGGCAAGGGGCAGCTCAAGTGGATCATAGAAAGAGGCGAGTACATAACGAGATACGACCGTGCTTCGATCGTGGATGTCCAAAATGAACCTTTCCGAGGTGTTTACGTTTTTAGAGTTTACATGACGTGCGAGGGGAGGGGCCGGCCGTTAGTCGGCCGGGAGGACGCAGATCGTTTCTTCGATGTTCCCTGCACGACAGACCCAGCAATTTTCCTATTCACTTTGGTTACACACCTCTGCGTCCCTGCACTCTTGTCTTTATGCCCCTGTCATGCCCCAGAACCATCCCCTCACACCATCCCCATCCCGCCCTCTTCCTCCGGTCTCACTTTCTGCGCTCTTCCGCGCCTAGAGTAGCCGCTCCCCCCTCCCTCCGCGGCTTTACCCGATCCAGACACAGTCTACGAAAGGCCATCCCTGCTCCAGTCTCAGAACCTAGATAAGAATCGTCTTGGTACAGTGTAGTGCAGACTAGTAATGCTAGTGCGAGCATGAGTATATTCAAGTCCAAGTCTTGAGCATATAAGACCAAGCCCATGTCCACGTCCGTATCCCGTCCCGCCACTATCCATCCGTCGTTCCAGTCTGTAGTCACTTATCATGCCGAGTATCAAGATCCGGCACTTCACCATCCAGAACGAGCTAGCCCAGCTTTCTTCCCCTGCCCTGTCCTGCCCAGTCCCAGTTCCACTTTTATCCTCGCCCTCATCCTTCCTTCTCTTCTCTCCCTCCCGTAACCCTCAACCTCGACACACACCCCTCCTTCTGATGGAAACACCGACACGACACGTACGACACGAGGATACTACCAAGACAGGAGGATACCAGAACTCCAGGATACCAGAGAAGAGAAGAGAAGCGAGTACGAAGGCGAGCTGAGGGGCCCGTTCCTGCCATCAATGTTCGCGAAGCACACCCCATTGGGGTTCCAAGGTGTACATGAGAACCCAGACCCTGGCACATTAAAAATCATTTACATTCTTTAAGCCTCTTATTAATTGCATTTAACCGCATATTAATGAATTTCGGAGGTCTTCGCCGCGGTTGGGAGGGCGATAAAGATACCGAGACTGATAATCCATGGGCCTGTTGGCGACAAAGTGCATATTACTCCCTGACATAGATTGGCTTGCTATGTCGTCGTCTTGTCAACGCTAACGCATGTAGCGGACAAATTCAAACGAAGCGAATCTGTCCGTGTCATTTGCTGGTTGAGGAGAAGTTGAGAAACAAAGCAAAAAAGAATGCGTTGTTGTTATGTAAACATTTATCTTATCTTCGGAGATACCCGGAGTGGACATCGTCTGAGTGGTACAGTCTTTGCACAGATATTCCCATAACTTGATGGTCTTCTAAAATCTCTCATGCATGGAAGAGTAATTAGATAGTAATACAGCTGTGCTCGCGGTTTGGAACAAGTTGAGCTGTGTGCTGTCTTTGTCTTTCAACATCCCAAGTCTTATCCCACGTGAGGATCTCAAGCCACGTGACCAGGATGCCCTAGTTTCTAAATTCTAAGCCACTGGAAGTAACTAAGCCTTGGTCCATGGCTGATAACGAGGGGTAGGTGCTGGTGCCGCTACAATATATAACCATACAAGCAGTACAAGTGTTTGGCCCTGGGAGGTGGCACGTACAAGTTCAGGCATCAGAAATTTAGCACCAGACAAAGGCCGTCGCAAACTTATTTTTTTCCATGGTCGACGGTCTCGTCATGAAGTAATTTGAAGTTAATCTACTGGCATTTGGACTGAGTAGGTAACGTGATGGCAGAGTGAACGGTGAACGGAGAACAACGAAAAGGTTCGTATGTGTGATGCATGCCCTCAATCAAATTGTATTAGATCTTTGTGCTAAGGACGAATGACATGAAAGGTGGTGTGCAAGCAGGGGCAAAAGAACTACTTCGTCACAAATCCAACAAAGTATCAGGTATAAGCACCGAACCTGTACATATAACGAATGTGAGTTGTCCGAAGTCACCAAGTGTGGGCACGTATAATGCTTTCGGTCTGGTGCTGGATAGTCAAGGATGACGATTTGACCAGGCTATAAAGTCAAGAACAACCAAGCCCAAAAGGCTTTTGCCAGCACGAGCAGAGGCCGTTGCGCGCATTCGGTCCAGACTCCCGCCAGATGCATACAGCTGTATCGCATACCAATGAATGTCGAAAGCGATGGTGTCATGGGAAGGACGCGAACCGTAAACGACGAGTCCTCAAAACTGGCTTAGCAAGCCGAATATGTTTGCTAACCAGAGGAGCCGCCAGGGACGTTGCTTCCTATGCTGTCAATAATAGGACCATTGTTGTGCCCAACGCTCCGTCTGGAACTCCCCTTTATCGTCGTCATACTGAAACTCCCCCCACAATTCCTCGTCATCATCAATCGGAGCAATAGCCTCTACGACAAATTTGTGTCCACGGGCAGCGCCGAATCCATCAGGAAGATGCTTGCGGGCGTACTCTGTGAGGTTGCCTTCAAAATATACCAGCCCAGCTTGGTTCGCATTGAGGGGCATGGGAATTTCATGCGGATCGCGACCGTCGCCCAGGTGCAGGACGTAAAGGGGAAGGATCTGTGCAGAGTTGAAGACAATGTACTCTAAATGGCTGGGAGAGATATGGCTGTGGAAGCCATGTTCGACAGTGGGATCATAACGCCGTGCCTCACTCATGATGCGGCGCCGGCCCATTAGGACAGCACACACGATCTGAAACGATGAGTTTGACATAAGTACAACGTAAGGAGTGAACGTACAAGTTTCTGTCCGGGAAGGAGACGACTACTTCCTTTCTGAATTCCGCCAGTTGTATAGTCCGTGTAGCTGTATAAACCCGTCATTGAATCTGGGTTCTTTTTTTTATGTGTACTTAAAAACACATACCTGAGACTGAAGTTTGGATCTGGAGAAGTATAGATCCCCTGCGAATACAATGAGCAAAGAACACCTTCGGCAGAGGAGGAAAAAATACCTGTCCCCAAGTGGATCCACACCTCACCCAGATAGTTTCCCCAGCGGAGGTTTTCTGCCCAGGAACCACAAATCCACTTCGCACGATAGAGCCTACATTCTGACGCAACGTTCCGTGGAACACAATTTCCTCCTGACCGTACTTATCCCAAGCAGCATCCTTCGCCCGACGATCACTGATGCCCATCGAAGTAGCATGTCGGATCTTTTGTTGCATGTCCAAGAATTTTCTGCGTAAATCGTTGCGCAGAACAACTTCAGCATGAAGGAGCTTGACGCCGGGAAGTCTTGACATGATGCCTTCAATATTATGGGAGCCCATGTGGGAGCGTAGAATTGTTTGGTCAGTGATACCTAAGCGGCCATATTAGTAAAAGGCTAACCAACCAAGTGAAGCACGTACGTTCGTCAAAATCAGTAAAATCTTCTTGCCAAATGTCCTCGTCATCCTCCATTTCCTCTTCTAAGCTCACCCTAACATCGTCACGAAGACCCTCAGTAAATTCCCTTGTTTCTTCTGTGAGATCGAAGAGAAGTAATTCGCCTGACTTGCTCTCCACTATCGCTTCCAACCGCATCTTGAGTTGGAACATTTGAAGTCGACTGACTCCTAGCCCTTCCGAGTCGATAGAAATCTCTGGTAAATGTGATGGGCCAGGGTACGATGGAGGGAGAGTGATAGAGAGTACGACTGGTACTGAACGGAACCGGAAGTGTGTATCATCGACGACTTCGAATGTGTTGTAGGCATCACAATAAATGGATTGTACGCTGAAGATTTCCTCCTCGCGTTCTGAGGAGAACATGATAATATTCAGGTAGTGCCTCGCTGGCCCCTATAAATCTAACCCAGTCAAATTTTTGACATTTGGGGCTATATGCTCAATACGCTGGAGAGGTGACGACGAACAATCAGACCGAGTCAGAGTTGACATTGAGCGGCAGTCCGCCAGTAGTGGCCCAAAAGGTGTCATGTAACATCTGCACAGGTGTCAGCTACAGGCAATAGCAACAGAGGTAAGACCATACAGGCGACAATGGTCGTATCACCTGGCAATCGCCTGGCACAGCTTATTGCAGAACCCGCGACTAATCCATGAGTACGATGCTATGCAATTGTGTAAACTGTTCAGGAATAATATCGCAGGCAGGTAAGGTGTCTTGAACGTCTAACATGCATCGAAAGATGGTAGACAGTGGTGGACTCGGTGGGTTTGACTTGGAGCGGTCAATATGACAATATTCTCACGCCTTCCATCCAAGAATTTACGATTTCCGTCAACTTCGTTGCAATTCGAGGCCCTTGACACATTATGACAATCTTCATAAGGCGCTCGTGGATACACAATATAGTTATATTGGTTACTGAAGCCTTTTACTCTGTGTTGTGCTCAATGAGGCTAAATATTAGTATCCTGCTGTATGTGTGCTTATTTTGTGTTCGGAAAAGTCACCTTTCCTCGACACCACTCTGTTGCATGATTTCAAAGGTTTTCAAGCCAATTGTCATGAGGTTTTCTGATGTCTTAACCTTGCTAAACATCATTGCAGGAAGAGTCCGGAGACGCGGCCGTGCTCGTTTTGCTCGTTGTTCCAACACACATTGACAGAGCCGCTGATATCTGGCCCTTCCCTATCCATTTATACTGCTTTATACTGCCATGTTTTAACTCATCTAATCACCTCACACAATATATCAGGCCAATAACTCCTGCAACTTTTCCCTTATTGCTTTGTTCCCAAAATCACCATGCAATTCAGTCCCCTCAGGCTTCTGGTTGAAGACTGTGTTTCAAGTACCCATGTAGTGCCTGTCCGCGTTGTTGCCCAGCCTTTGGATACTAGACCTGTCCGAGCTCTTAAGGTGCGTCTCCCCAACACCACCATCTTCCAGCCCACTGTACCTCTCGAGGAGTGAGGCTCACCAACACGCCCACCACCACTGATTTACCAAGTCCCCCACAGAGGCATCGCCATTACAGCTACTTAGTCGTGAGTGGGATCGTTTTCCACCGCGGTAAACAGATGTGGACCAATATCACAAATCCAATCTATCATCTCAAATTGGCCAAAAATGCATTTGATAGATGTTACGGGGTGGGCTGAGGAGGGAAAGACTGAGTGAGTCACTAATCGCCGACTCTCATTTAATGTTGGGGGGCAAAGACATGGCACATGGCACAGAATGTATACGTTTTTCGGCGGAGTTTTCACCGGGCCTCAACCCATTTGTTTCAGCCTTTTGCATCCCAAACGTTTTTGGAGTACTTTCGAGACGTTCAAAACGATTTCCATGTGTTCCTCTCTTCGACTTGTGCTCCACTTACACTGTTCTCCTTGAGGCAGTGCCTTGTATCCAGGTCCTCTTCCTCTGAAGAACTTGTCATTGATATCCTGCTTGAAAAGAAATCCCTGGGATATCTAATAGTTGATGGCGACCATATCAGTAGTCTTGTCATCTCAAGCAATAACAGAAGGCCACGGAACTATCAAGGAACCCACCTCGGCCTTTCGTCGTGGCATACGCTATAGTAGCAAGACTCTTGAAATACACAATGCCACCCTATGCTACGCCTGGAAGATATCACGAAGGTCTTCATACAAACAATGGGCTGGGAGGTGGTGAGGGTGTGAGGGTGTGAGGGTGTGATGCACAAGACAATGCGCGGGATTAGGTCAATTTCTTTTGAAGCTAGCGTAGATAGGGCAGGCTAAAGAAATATCCTGTGCAACCAACCACACATAAATTTTCAAGGTGTTTTCATGAAGCTGGAACGACAAGTTCTTCAACATCGCTCGTGTATCCATCCAACTTCTCCTCAGGTGGAAATGGGGTTGGGCATCAGGTTTGGGAGATCCCTTTCCCGGCCGTCTTTCGCAACCCCATCGTTGATTCAGGTTTTTCATGTTTCTATAATGTCCACACAACCTACACATCATTATACACCTCCTCCATTTCCTAAAATTAAAGTTACAAGTAAGGTAAAACACCAATACATCCTGGATATCCAGGCTCCGGGTGGATCCTCCACACTCTGGTATATACGCATCTAAATCGTTGCAGTCATTACAGTCATCGCAGGGCCTAGGGTCGAACACGATAGCTTGACCAGTTCCTGAACGCCTGGTCCGTGTGCAGCCCCGGCCACCCTCAGTACGTCACCAGGCCCCGCCCGGTTCGCCACAAAGCCCCATACCGCAAGGGACACCAGTATCCCACAGAACAAGATCATGCGCATCTCCTCGCCTGCCGAAGAACGCTCGAGCACCAGGCCCAGCAGTCCCCGCCAGCCTGTCTTCCGGCGCCCAGGAGCGCTCAGGGGTCGGAGGTCCCGCACGCATCGTCGCGAGGAGGAGAAGATGCCGAGGCCCAGCGGCCAGATAAGCCGGAAGTGCTCGAACCCGACAAGGCTGAGAGGCAAGCCGTGGTGGTCACAGGTTAACTCAAAAGAACCGGTAGCGCGTGCCGGAAAGGGGAAGGGAGGGGAAGGAAGAGCGAACGGGATTGGGAGAGGGTAGGCTGGGGCAATGAAGGTGAGTTTAAATTTGGTGAGCCGAGGATTCGCCTTCGCAATACGGGCGGCGCCAGCGGAGAGATTTTCGTCGCCTGGGTATTTGACGATTGTCAGGTGAAGGGTGCGGAGCTTGGGGAAGCCTCGGACTGTCGTAGAGAACGTGTCCTATGACGGAGGTGAGTGTCAATGTAATGGTATACGAAGGAGTAACAACATACAAGTTTGAAGGAAGGCTTGTTCCCACATGTCAGGTCCAGGTGACGCAGATGTGGGCAAGATATGATAAGCGACCGTAGGAGGTTCCCGCTGTCGTACATAGAGTGGAGTACAAAAGATATTCGCAACTCTGTCAGGCGTGAGAGGCCCTGTAGAAGAGAAGCTACAGCTTGAGCTGATATCTCACGCGTCTGCATCGGGTCACGGAATGTGACAGAATTAAGGTGAGGTTGGAGGTAAGGAAGAGCTTGCAGTTGTTGCAATGTCCCAGAGAATGCTGAAAGTTGCGGAGAACCGGGATCGAGAGTAGAGAGAAGTGAAGGTTGGATAGTGTATCTAGATAGGCTTAGACTCTGGAGGGTGGGGTGTGCTTCCAGGAATGCAATGAATGGCCGCTTCACAGTCTGGTCTATGGGGCCCGGAATAAAATCGACGGAGACATCACCAAGGGCAAGTTTGCGAAGTTTCGGCCACCGGCCTTGCACAAGAGGATGTATATCCGTGGGCAACGTTGATGTGCCCTCAATGACGAGCTCCTCGAGATCTGGGCATCGGCGGATAAGCATATCCCATAATCGTCGTGCTGATGCATTATCCTCTGAGCCAGAATAAGAGGGGCATCATTATGACTGAAATTCTGCACGTACCATCCATAAGCATGTCCATGTGAGTATCATAAAAGCCGTCCTTCAAGGCGAGAGAGAAACCGACGAGATTGACGAAGTCGAAAAGCTGAAATTGTGTCAGTAAAGAACTAAAGAAAGAATTGGCAAGAGTACATGACTGTTGGACATGGGTAGATATCTCCCGACTGAAGTTCCAATGTAACGAAGTTGTGGACACCTTCAAGTACAGAGAGGCCTTAGTTGTTGAGGTGAAGAAGATGCCACATGCGCCAGAAACACGCACCCCATACGTAAAGCAAACCACATATCCTCATGGTAAGGTTTCTCCTCCCCATCCCAAATGAACTTCGTGAGTACATCGAGGCGCTTCGTAGACGCTGCACCGCGAACTGCAGCAGAAGCAATCAAGCTGGGGGCGACTCCATGGCGGGATTCGGCGTTGGAGTGAGGTCTGATAGTCAGTTCGAGTACGTGCCGCGCTACATCTGGCCGCCTCTGAAGCATACCAAGGGTCCGCGTGCATTGCTCAAGGTTGTTCAGTACAACCTTCTCGTACAAAACAGAGGCGACATGCGAATGAATGTAGCTTGACTTAATAAATAGTTTAAATTATACTAAGAGAACCGTTTCTGAGTAGAGATGAACTTACAGTGATACATAGGTTGAGAATGTCGGCACGAGACTCCAAAGCATATGCAATTTCGATGAGAACGTCGCCGGGAGCTTCCGAAAGGTGCGATCGCGTATCTGGCGGGCGAGAAGGAATTGTTGTGGACCGAAACCAGAACATGGTTTACGAGCAGGGGTTGTAAGAGACCTATAGTTTGGAGGACGGATGTGAGGGATCAATTGAATTGGGTGAGGAGAGAGGTTGCCGGATTATGTAAGTTCATTAGGCCTGGTTGGCTTGTTCGGACCTCCAGCTCCGAAGTCTTAACACAAAATGGCTTGGCTTTCATCTTCATGTTACCCCATGTTGACGACATATGTTCTCGGTTCGCTCTCGGGAGGACAACAGGGTTGATGTCTGCTTAGGAGAGACTAACAATGAACTAAGATTTTGAGTCGTGGTTCTCGCGAAAAATTCATTTGAAAATCTTGTTCGCTTTCCATGCCAGTGGAACCCTCCTGAGTAAATTCACTTGTGATCATAGTTATCGCGGAAGTTGCTACACTGGTACGAGAAGTTACTCAATATCAATTATCGAACACAGGGTTTGCATGAATATTACTGCCCCTGCCTCTCTGAGCGTCATATGTACTACTAGAACAGTGCTTTATATCAGGTCAGAGGCCCGCTCCTCTCACTACCACGGGGTTGGGTGTATCTAGTACTCGGGAGAATGGCATGTCGGGCGTTGGCTGCAGCCAGTTCTTATTGTCATACAACGCATATGGTGGTGAGTCAATCATGTGAAATGTATACGCAAACCGCGTGTGTGGACTCCTGTTACGTTCAGACTTGTGTAGCACCGATCCGTGGATTAATACCATGTCCCCTGCGTATGATCAGGAAACGAACAAGGTACATAAAGGCAAGTGCATGGTCGTACCAGGATTGCATGCTTCCAAGATGTAATTCCCCGTTTGAGGTGGCGGCTGATAGTCAGCTGGCACGAGTTGTTCGAAGCCAGTACCACCCCCAGGAAGACGCACAAAACGCTTCGTGAGTTGGTGTGTAAGGTGTGAGCCAGGCAAAAATGAAAGAGCACCATTTTCAGATGTGCATTTTTCTAAAGCAATCCAGAAACCGAGTGCAGAGGGAGGGCCCGTATACTGTGATTGATGATCAGTGGTATGGAGCGTGAGGCTAAGGCAAGGCTACTGACAAGGAATGTTCTAGCAGTAGTTAAGAAAATGGAGGGGTCTTGGGCTGCGAACAATGACATGGAAGTCCACTTACGAGTCGTTGTGTTCCGGAACTGTTAGGGCAGCAAACGTCTGTTACGTGAAACGACGGCAGCAATAAATTACACCTACCTTCACCACCGATGTGGGTTTGCTTCGTTATCACCATCGACTGGAGAGCTAAGACACATAAAAACAAATGGGGTCATCACAAGAAGTTGATCTGCAGATAACTCAGGACTTAGAACCATACCAACTGGATCCCGGTGAAACTTCAGATCCCGGACGAGCGCCTTAAGCCGCTCATTCTCAAGGGTAACCTTCCGAAAAGCGGGATCGAGCTCATGAAGGGCTAACCCATGAGATGGAAGGAGGTAATGAGCGCTCGACGATGATTGACCGGCGGCCCCAGAATAAGAACAAGGCTTACCATGTCCGATCTTATTCACTGCCTTTTCCTTCGGCCTTGTTAGTTTGCCGTGTTCGTCTACGGCATCTTGTTCGAGAAAATACCGACTGTACGGCCATGTTACTTAGGCAGGTTGCGCTGGTCAAAAGAAGAAGTAACTCACATCTTATCGCCTGAATTTAGAAAATAGTCATCTCCTACATGGTCCTTGTCACTCGTCGTGAACTTCGTCTAACCAGACCGACGTTTCCCGCGTTAGTTATGCTGGGGATCTTGTTTTTGACAGCCTGAGATACTAAATCAACACGCACCAGCGGATGATCATCAAGGTTGAACTCCCCTAATAGCTGTTTCGAACGCGCTAGGAGCACGTCTGTCTCTTCTGAGCTCAAGAAATTCGGAACAAGAAGGTAGCTGTACAAATTAGTTGCAATCAGCTTCTAGTCTCTTCCCTATCCCGCCCATGACGACGTTATGGTTCACTGACCCATCCTGATGGAACTGGCCATGATGATTTACAGCGGTAAGAGTAGTGAGCTGACTCAATCCTATCATTTCCGGGGTACTTATACAATACCTGGTCTATCTGCCGTTGAAGGAGGTATTCGGGCATGTTTGGGATAGCAGTGAACAAAGAGTTACCGAAGTTGAAGTGACGTAAGGCTCTGCTTTAACGTGAGCTCGTGATCTTATCTGATAATGCAACAGTTTTGTTGTATGTTTAGGTACTTTCCACTAAGATGCAGCAGTCGCCCAAACGACTATGAAATCCCAAGAGCGAGGTATGTGACGACAGACAACGGGTATACGTCATGAACCAGATGCCTCGGTATTATCTATGTCCTCTCCATTTGCTAGCATCTGTATGAGATGATCGATTTTTGCCTTGTGTATTCGATGGTGTTCCTGCCACCCTTTCCATGGATGATGAGGATACTGTGCGGCGCTCAGCTCCTATATGAAATGGTAGAATGTGATGAAACACACCATCCGCCCAAAATTTTGGAAGATTTTGTCTGATGTTCCTTCTGGTTTTCCATTGAAATATTTCGCCAGCAAAATATCATCTTCACGGCTGTACCGCATTTTCTTCTCTGGAGCGGCAGGTGGCTGGTCTGCCGTCGCATTCCCCTCGTACTCGTGTTTGTGACGTCTCCAAAACTTCATCCAAGATGCACGTGAGTGGTGGGGAGCCTATTATACACAACGTACATTCATTCAATCAATCAATTCCCAACACACCACTCACTTTTGCTGCAACATCTTTCCAAAAAGCAACCATATCAAGCCGCCCCAGTGATCTACAGTGAGTGGAGATCAGTATCATGACTTCGTCGAACTGCCAGGAAGGCAATGCACATACTTTCGATACTCCATAAATCGCACGAGAAAGTTGATATCCTCCTGCGTGAACGCCACGCCCTTGCCTGTCGTACTCCTAAACAACGCGCGCGGCGGTGTAGGGGAGCGATTTCTAGGCAGATTAGGGTCGATAGCCGGCGGTTGTGGGGCAACACTACCCCCGAGGACAGGACCCGAGTTCATCATGGTCTCCTCCTCAATTTCTTGATCCCCATCGACATCCATTGTCGGCGATTCAGAGCGGTCTAGGTTCATCATGTATCCGCCGAGGCGGATTTGGTGCTTGTTGCAGTAACGGCGCCATGAATAGAACCTAGTTCGGGCATAAAAAGATGCGATCAGTAAGGAACTTAATCCGTTGAACAATGTTTTTAGGTTTACTGACGTGTGATGAGGCGCCTGTGATTGTGGAAAATGATTTTTTAGAGGCATCAGAGTGTGGGGCAGGGAAAATGGAAATCTGCAAATACCTTGATAGCGATGCGTTCACAGATTTCACGTAGACTGGTTAAATGGCAGATGGTCAGTTCGATGAAACCTCAGCTCAAAAGAGGATGGCATTACCTGAGAACCAATCCCTGATCCTGACAATAATCGATGTACTTCTTCAAATAAAACACATCATCGGATGTGAACAAATTACCGCCATAGGTACTCTTGATGACACGCGAAGGCGGTGTTGGTGACCTCGCTGGAGGATTTTTACCAACTACCAGGGCAGAAGCGGGAGTAGCTGGCGTGGGCTATTTTCAAATTGATGTTTCTTGAGAAACGAACGACGAAATAGACCTGTATGCGTACCTGAGTCCGCGTCCGCTTTCGGCCTCGCTTTTCTGCTGGTTCAGGTGGTTCGCTTGATGGACCAGGTGTAGCATTAGTCTGGACAGGTGGTTCCTCCATGTACTGAGGCTGTTGATACGCGGATTCGTACTGAACATATTCGTTAGCTGTCGGAATAGTATCAATACATCAGCACTCACTGCTGATGGGTCGAAATACGGGTGCGCGCCTACAGCCCGAGCTTGTTCCTCCCAGTACCGATAATCAGGACCAGCGGTTGCAGAACCACCCATAGCATCCGTAGCATGTGATGTGTGATCATAACCATCCCACGGCGGACGAAAAGGTGTCCGATGCATTATATGTGGTATGGGAGGCGGCGCGAGATGGGTTTGCTGAGGCGCAATACTGTCTGATGCCTGCCAGGGTTCCTGAGTCGCTGTAGAAGGTTGCATAGGGCGAGGATACAGGTGGGGGTCATAATAAGGAAAGGTGCCGTGTGCGCCAACAAGAGAATTAACTGTCATCGGGGTCATGACTGCCTGGGGGTGTAAGGCATGTGGTGGAGGCTGGTGTGTAGGTTGCGGCTGTATCTGCCGAGGTGGTTGACCCATAGGATCGTTTGGCCTAACGCGTTTCCGCGCTGCGCTTCGAGTTTCGATTCCATTCGATGTAGGGTCAATCGAAGAATCTGTGATAGGCGTAACGCTTTCAAAGGATTAACATTCCTTACAACACAAGTTATACTGAAGACATACACTTCAGTTCCAGTGACCTTGCACCCTGCCCAGTTTGTCTGAAAGGTCTGTAGTGCATTGGCTTTAATACACTCGTGCACCCAATGTGAATTGAGCACAATTTTTCCTTTTTTGCCAGCATATTGGCGCCAGAGATTTTGGCCTGAAGCTTTGTGCGGATCGACTGTATATAATGCTGAATATACAGTGCGTGTGTAGTATAATATTGCACACCTAGGATATACGGGACACCACTATAGCCTGGTGACACCGTCCCACCATATTTCTAGCGTATTGGTGAATATCAAACAGTCAAATTGAATAGAATAAGCAGGCAGCGACCAGACACGGCGGCGCGAAAATTTTACACACAACTGAACCTGGTCTTGAAACCCCCGACACCGCGACTCACCGAAATCAATGCGACAAGGTTGTCTTTATCTTCAACATCCTTCTCAATGTACATGGCGAGTGGGCTACCCAGCATCGGGTCAATGAATAATTCCTGGTTGGCATTGAGGCCCGGGTCCTGATCATGGAGGGACGAACGCTGGATGATATTTTGGTCAATATGTGTGGCATGGCGGGTCGAAGAACGCCCTGGTGCCATGGGTCTTGCCCTCGAAATGTTATTTTGTGGGGTGGCAGTGGTAGGAGTCCCACACAAACAATCGTGGACAATCTTCACACGCATTTCAGCCGGAGTTTCAAATAAACCTTTCCTCCTCCTTGTCCCTTAGCTTCTCTTGTCTTTCAAACCCAAATTAATTCCTCCTGGAAATTTATCGCTGAGCTCGACAGTTGAAGCGTGTCGTGCCCTCGAGGAACAACTCTGAACATCTCGTCGTCCTTGTCAAGCAGCGTGTTATTTTTATTCTGGCTGTCTCGCCGGAACAGGGCTTGCGTTCAAAAAGGCTTCTCCGAGTCGTGTATTGCAATTAAACTGGGGAATCCAACAGCGCCCCCAGAAACTCGGACGTTGATAACATCACAGTCGTGGCTTATATTTGCTTATATGTTAGTGGAAGCTATGCAATTGGCGTTTCTCAGTGATTCTCTGATATACGAATTTGATCCCTGGATGACCACTTGTATGGCACACGACCTACAATTGGTTAGGCACAAATGCGCGCTTTACAAATATAACTTCTAGGCGCTAGCTATACTCCTTGCTGAGACCCGACTTCGACATGTTGTTCGCCTCGTACGAGATCTTCCAATGACCTTATCTCAAAGTCATCGTACTTCCATCACAGAGCGCTAGCATCACACAGGTTTAAGCAAAGTTTAAGTGAATACTTGGACACAAGTAGAGAAACACGGAGAAATTTTCTGTAAATGTAAGTCGTCCATTCTCGGTGTCATGTCCATGTCAATTCCAACTGTTCAAAGCACATTTGGCTTACCCACCCCTTATATCGACAGGAGTCAGTTTGACGCGCTCCTAAGGTGTGTTGTATTAGGTACACCTTTAAAGCGTGATAGCTTACTTATTCAGGTCGGGTTACCGCTACTGGATCGCCCCGACGGGCAGCACCGCCTTATCTTTGTGTTCGAATGGCATTCTACCACATGGCTAGAGGAATACGTATGCGTATTCTACATATCTCGGCTAGTGCGATATCAATACACCTCATCAAGTTCGCAAAGGGTGCTTATGCGTGCCTTGAGGCCACGTAGAGCATACCATAAGAGTACCATCTCCGCTGGGGGCCAGGTGAGTTTGAGATTACACAACTCTCTCTGATATTAATCATGCATAAATGATGGTGGAGATGGCTTACAGAGTAAATCGATGTATCGTCAAGTTGACTCCTAAACTCGTGTGTATATCACAAAGGCTTCTTCCCAGTTGCAGCTGTGGAAGCTGTAAGTGTGTAACAGCATTATGTGTCTATTTTAGTGCGAATCGAAGGTTCTCGCCACCGGCCTTGAGGTCGACCCCTCAACATCAGTCCCATGTCATGTGTGAAAGTTCAACATCCACCATCCACCATCCGCCTCGAGGCACTGTCTTGGAACATATTAAACTTAATGACATCAGTTCGAGCCTCATACTCATCTGTAACTCGTGCACTTCCATGACATACCATCAAGCATTCAAGTCATGTGGGCTCTATGTCGTGGGGATGTCGAATGATGTCTAGTGTTTAATCACCGTCTTGGCTTCCTACCAAATTTGTGTGGCACTGAACTATAATCTGGCAGGCCACGCTGTATGAGTCGACATTCTCTTTGCGTGAAGCCGTTGATACTCCATTGTTGAGATTACGATTAACCTGGCATGCTAGCGTGTTGACTCGTCGTAATCCCGAACCTTTTAACTGAACCTTTAGTAAGTCCTTCGGTTACTGGTGCAAAAAAACTGCGTATATATGGGCACAGGGGCCGCATGTATCGCAACGCGCGATGTTCTAGCTTCATGTACATTGCCCGATAAAGAATACATTTACGGTCGACGGTATCCTGGCACGTCCGGACTAAATTACAGATACACCATGTGCATGTAGACGGCGATAGCAACACAGTCGCCATAGCTTGAAGTCACCTGTATATATCTAATTTGTTGAGATATCGTTGCCAGTGGTTCGGTGGTCTTATCTACTATCGAACTGTGGGTCACCGTCACTTAACATTGATATCCTGGGCAGAAAATGTGACTACGCAACCAATGTGCAACTTGACCCATCCTGCCTGGGGTTAGGTGAACTGAGTAAATAAAGGTCATTTCTTCGCTTCCATGCAAAGACCTACTGTATATGATCCAAACTCTGGGCCTTCCGCAGACGAAGAATGTACTACGAGTGGTAAAGAAGGAACATTGATTGTGAAAGACTGATTGTTGCTTTCGCAGTGGCAGGAGCGCGTGCGTACGATATTGGCGTCATGTAGATGCGCTACTGATGATCATTTAAGTCTGTCTCCAATTTCTATCACAAACCGGACACGCAGGATCTGGGGTCACAACCCATATGCTCACGAGTGTGGGATGACGCGGCGTGTCCGGAGATGGGGGAACGGAGGCATTTGAACGGGCACAGAGGGACAGTGTGATCCGCACCCCGTTTGTAGGGCTGTCTATTCTCATGACACCCCGTCAGGATCAGCAACCATTGAACCCTTCGCTGTGTTCAGGTATCTTGTATGTTGCGCTTCCGAGTTCGAGTTCCGCCTCCAAATAGGCCCCGATCGCGGGGCTGAGAAATCGAGCGTTTAGAAGTAGGCTATGCTCAGCCTCGAAAAAAAGTCCGGGGTCGGAGCGACAGAGACCGAGTCGCATGGCATTGAGTTGTGATTTCCTCAAGTGCGGGAGGAGAACAGATTTTGATAGCGTTTCTCAGGAACACTTCTGGCCATGGGAGACGATGGGATAAGCAGCTTCGGATGACCCAGAATACCGGAAAGTAGTGGTTAGACAGCTTTCACTTGGGGCTCGACATGAAACTTCTTGAGATCGTGATTGTGGTATAGATTTCCTATAGGGGGTATTGGGCTGCAGCCGACTTGAAGGTGTGTGGGATGTGTCACAGTTACTTGGGAAGACAGAAAAAATTGGAAGATATTTTAGGATTGGGTCTAAGAGTTGGCGTGTATTTGGTATAGACAAGGAAACACGAAATAAGCTAAAACGTGTATGGGCAAGCGAGGTGGTGTGCAGCTTAGCGAATCCGGGGATCAGAATCCTACAAATGGAAAGATAAATCAGGGATGCTAGTTGCCCTCAAGGGAGGCGATAAGGGAGGGTAATGAAGCTTCATTAAAACTAATAGATGGATAGTGAGTACTATGGCTCTAAAATATGCTCTAGTTGGACAATGGAGCGGACAGAGGATGACAACAATAACAGAACAGACAAATACTTTGATCAGGGGTTATTCTGAATAGAAGCTGATTTGTGGAGCGGAGATTGAAATTGTTGAAGCATTGGAACACTCACTGCCTTGCAACAGATCTCTACAATTCACGACATCGTCGCTCTCCCTCTCTCGGGTTCTCATCCCTTCCTCTCCCTCCCCCGCTCCCTGAAACCATGGCTTCTGTCGCAGGCCGAAAAAAATCCATAGTATCAAGCGCGGGCATCCAAATTGACAATCCAATTGCAAACAACACTCTTCTGAACAAGGCCGCCTCCCAATCCACCTCGCTCTACCAGCAGTGCTCGTCTTTACGGGCTCAGCTCTTACGCATTCGCGGATTCTCATACTACTTCTCTCTTGCCGCCTCTGCCGATTCACGCTCGTCCACTGACCCAGTAACGCAACTCTGGGACCTCTTCTCATTCGGCATACCGCTATGCTACATCTTCGATCAGCTCCCAGCAGAGGAGGGCTTTACTAAAATCAACAATTCCGAGTTCAATCGAGATGAATACGACGCGAATCCTGATAAGCCTAAGAAGCGGGCTATCGCGCTCTTCGCCATGCAGATACGCACCAATAAGGTTACCCAAGCTATTGCAGGCTGTGAAGAATTTACGGTCACGGACTTGTGGGACAGAAATTCTACAGACGGATTGGTCAAGGTGAGTATTCAACTGGTCTTACAAACCCATGGGTAATTTATGACTTGATTTAGGTCATTAATACGGTCACCGCGATCGTCGACCACCTTCCTCCCGATGCATTTGAGCTGTCTCGTCCCGCGGGGTCATCCCTTCCATCTTATGACAGTTTTGACTCGCCCACTTCCGATTCCCCAGTCATACCGCCGGCAAATGCACAAGAAATGGCCCGCAATAATATCATTCGGGAGATGGTCGAGACGGAGCGAAAATACGTTCAGGATCTAGAAGTCATGCAGGTGTGTTATATTGTTGCGTCAATGATTTCTGTGGTCTGATTATCCCTAGAAATATGCGAATGCGCTGTCACAAGGAAACATTATTGACCAAGACACGATACACCTCTTATTTCCCAATCTCAACAAGCTTCTCAACTTCCAACGGAAGTTTCTTATTCGGTTTGAAACTATGGCAGAGCTGCCATGGCAGAGCCAACGGTGGGGACAAGTATTCTTGGATAGCGTGAGTCACAGCAATTGCTATGTTCTCATTGTGGTGTTCCCATTGTGCTGACATCCCGCGTCCATCTCCGCTTTTGGAACAATAGGAAGACGAATTTGTGGTGTATGAACCCTACTGTGCAAACTACACAAGCGCCTCGGAACTTATGCTTGCGAATGAACAGAACCTTGCTGTAAGTGCCCCGTTCTCTATCACACATGTTTGAACCTTCTGCCTCGTTTCGTTACTTCCCATCTATTTCTGTTCTGTCACGCGTTGCCGTGACAACTCATCCCGGCCAAATCCGCTCAACTGACCAAACATGTGCCATCAGGGGATGAACCATTTGATCAATGTTAAAGGCGAACTACCAGCTTTCCTAATCAAGCCAGTCCAGCGAGTTTGTAAATATCCCTTGCTACTTGATGTGAGTTCTAGATTGTTTCTCCGTGTCATATATCATTTGTTGATGCAAATTCCTACAGTCCCTAATCAAGGCATGCTCAGCTGCCAATTATGCACACTTCGATGAACTGAAGCGAGGATCGGATGCCGCCAAACGAATAACTGACAAGATCAATGAGGCACAAAGACGGGTTGAAAATGAGCTAACAGTGCAAAGCCTATCCTCCCGCATTGATGACTGGAAGGGCCATCATCTCGAGAACTTTGGCGAGCTCCTTCTCGACGACATTTTCGTCGTAACCAAGTCCGACATCGACCGAGAGTACCATGTGTTCCTCTTCGAAAAGATAATCCTATGCTGCAAAGAGGCCCTCCCACAACAAACCAACGGCCGAGGAAAGGTCGGGAAGAGCAACTCTATTTTAAAGAAGCAGGTGGCTCCGCCTCCCCTTGCACTTCCGGGTGGTGTTGGCCAGCCTCTCAAGAAGAATACACCACTCCTACTCAAGGGTCGTATTTTTCTGGGGAACGTGACTCAAGCCGTCCCCGTGTCTCCTAGATTGTCAACTCGTAAGTATCCTGTCGTGTCCTCCCAAGTAACAGTATTGACCAATACACTTCTAGACTCATCCATTCCGACTCACTACCCTCTTGCAGTCTGGTGGAAGGGCGATGACGATCTGGAGTTCTTCACCCTGAGGTGCAGGCGGGAGGACCAGATGCGGCAATGGGAAGCGCAAATCAACCGTCTAATCAAAGAATCCGCCCAACGGCGCGCTTCTGAGCGTGCCATTGGTGGCCTATCGAGGATCGCTAATAATCCCAACACCAACCCTCAATTTCGTTCAACTATGCCGAAGATTTCTCAATCACCGTACAACGCACCACAGTCTGTGTATTCTGCGGCGCCCTCCAATGCAAGTTCAACGAGTAGTCGTGGCTCACGTACCCCTTACGGTAGTGACGAGCACGTCCCGAATACGAACTCCGTTACATATGGAAGTGGTCCACAGGGTTACCCTCCGCACGATGGGTTTGGGTTCGAGCCTGACGAGGATGAATATGAGGACTATCCTCCTTCTTCCACCTACGTAGGCTCAGGTCGCGGGACGCCCGTGGGCAATGGCTATCGTCGAGACAACGCTCTGAGCATGCCCCCAGAGCGTGATGCGGCCCCAGCATATGAGCGCCCGCGCGCACGAACTGAGGATACCAACGGTCCCGTGATGGCACAGTGGCGGACCAACCTACCACCCGTGCCCAACCCCCAAATGCCTCTACATCCCAATACTAATGGTATGAGGCCGTACAACCCACGCGTAAACTCAGCTATGAATACACAGAGCTATGTCTCTGATTCAAGTCATACCTCGAGCGTGACTGGTACTGTAACCGGTCTACCCGGCGGACCTCGGCAGCGCCCTCCACTTCGCAGCCAATTCAGCCAGACCAAGCTGAGGTCCATGTATGAAAATAATGACCAAATGCAACCTCCACAACCACCATCACAGCGTACCAGTAGACCTCCTACGCAACCCCTGCCCATGACCAACGCCAACGGCCAGCCCATTACCAACCGTTCAAGGAGCGCCAGTCAACCCAGTGCCTATGTTCCCAATAAGTCCACCCTCCCACCACCACTGCCGTCCGCTGGGCAATGGGGCCGGGAACGCGCTAACCCGTCGACGGTCACCGAGAAGCGGGGCAGTGGGTCGAGCCAGTCGACTGGTGACTCGTCCGACTACTCGCCAAACAGCTCGTCACCAGTAACGCCATTTGGCTCCAGCGAATCTTCGCTCGGTGGCGTCGGCATTCGCACATCACGTTCACAATACTTTGAGGCTAACGGTATGCCTATGCCCCCAGCACACGGCCCGCCTGTAAAGGTCAAAGTGCATTTCCACGAAGATATCTTTGTGATTCAGGTCGCACGCTTCACGGCGTACGATGATCTAGTGGAAAGGGTAGGCAGAAAGATTAGGCTGTGTGGTCCGCGTAGGGACGATGGCCCCTTACGGGTCAAATATAGGGACGAAGACGGGGATATGGTCTCACTTGGATCAACCGAGGATGTTCAGATGGCATTCGAGCAATATCGACCTGGTGGGCAGGTCACTCTCTTCGTGACCTGACCTCATCTTTTATCTCTCCCTCTCCACACTTCAGTTTATCTCTGTCTCCTCTCCTCTCCATTGGCATCCTACGATCAACTTGCATGTTTTGCATTAATCACTATCAAGGCTATTCCCACACGCATTGACCAACTGCATTACCCCTCACCCCCTCACCTGCCACGGTTATCCCCCCCGGTACCTTATATTCCCCGCATTGACATTTCTGGACATTCACATTGCTCTTCTTTCACACTTTCCACCCGCACTGTCATTTTTCCACGGAGCCCCTCCACACAACATTCCTTCACTCTCTGTATTACCGGCCTCGCCCGCGCCCACCTTCTTTCACCTCTGTTTCTACCATCCCTCTCCCTGGTAATTATGCTTCTCTTAATCATCCCGCTTTCTCCCAGCACTTGTGGTTGGAGAGGCGTAATTCCACCACCTCATCTTAACGACCACTACCTACCCACAGCAACCCAAATTGTACATACACTTCGTCCAGGTATATATTTTTCGCTATCTAACTGTTATTTGTTGTTACTTGGATTTTCACCTTTCCCTTCCTCTTTGTCCTCGTTCTGTCTCGCGATGGGCCGAGCTCATTTTCTTCCGCCCTGGCAAGGCCGTTGTCGTTTAAATACTTAAGGAGGGATTCATTGTTTTATGTAACATATATAGAGGAATGCTATAGGCTTGGAATACATTATCGTGAGGAAAACATGAGAATGGAGAAAACTGATAACTGAAGAGGTTACTGCCTGTATAATATTGCTGGCAAAGCAGATCTAGGAAGTACTACAGAGGAGCCGGTAGACCCAGTATTATCGTGTAGTTCGAAGTTCAAAAGCACACGTTGAAGCCTTCTCGATAGTCCGTCTTAGCTTCTACGTTCACAGAGGTTGGAACGAGTTGGTACCAACGGCAATCTAATGGGTGGCCAATGGAGTCAACCCGCGTCCATTTGGACCGAATAATTGGACGATAGTTAATCGCTTCACCCCGACTACAACAGACTAAGACCCCAATACTGCTAGAAAATAACTTTCCACTACGAAATGGGAAATGTAACCGAAAGCAAGGCTATACACAAAACAGAGCCCTCGAACATTTAGCAAGTGTTAGAGTGGTTGATTTTCTATTGAGTGAAGCCAGTTATCCCAGCGAAATTCGTGATCGGGCCTACAGAATATCGGCTTGTAAACGGCCCTTAACAATAATAATATTTGGAACAAACCTGCAACTCCCCCAGTTACTTTAAGGTTAGACCAGTTCCAGCTCCCTGTGCAAGTTTGAGAAATTCCTAAATGCGCGCTACTAGCCGGTTATCCGTACCTGTACATGCCCCAACGCCACAGTTTACTGCAACACGGTCTGCACCACTAACGACAGAAATCGTTGTAAGCGGTGCGACGAAATTGACTCCCTAAAATAAAGCAATACGCGACTGAGTCACTAATGACGTGCTTGAAGCTGGCCACTTACCGATAGCTTGACCCCAGTTCCAGGACTCGCCAAAGTTGAGGGATAACTCTTCAATTCTGTTAGAAAACTGCTGAAGAATGAAATTTGACGGCTCACTTGATCAATAAGCACCCCGAATCTCCTCATGCCTGTAGCTGTATTGCCCTGAAGGGCACAGATGATGCGATTCAGCCTCATTTCGGGTTTGTTGTGAAACGGATGCTTACTGAATAAGTGATGTTCGAAACACTGCTCCCTGTGGCGGTGGCGTCCGTCTTGATACGGAGGGCCTGATCGCTAGTGGAATGTACCTGTTATGTGGAGGCGCTTATTACATGTTAGAAGTGACTTGCTTGTTGATTATTGTATTCCCGGAAATGACAATTCCGGAGACCGTGACACTTGAAGAAATGGATCCCTTAAAAGTGCCAGTTATCACTGGGGTAAATGAAAAGGACAAGGGATCTTACTCACAATGGAAATCCCGTGGCCACCGGAACAGGTATTCCCTTTGAAGACGATATTTGATCCTTTATTGATGGCGAGGCAGTCGTCCTACAGTAAGTTCAGGTGGTCAATCTACACTTAGTTGCGCCGGAACAAATTACTTGGTTTTTGATAACGCTTGCGAGGAACGAGATTCACCAGATGGCGCGAAAGGATGCAAACTCGATAGCTCACCTGTTTTGTATAGTAAGGTCAGTAGTACTACAGTCAAAACCGTCCGTGTTGTGGCCTATTATCAATAAACACCTACTCGTCTACAATGGAAGGGGCCATACCTGCCGCAAGACCGTTACTGTGGGAATTTGGAAGATCACCGAATGCTTGAAACCCTGTATGAGATATTTAAAATGCACATTGTAGTCAAGAAACTTACAATTGTCAATGGTAAGACCAGTCATAGTGAGTGGACCAGGATTAGAGACCGAATACGTTCGGGCGGGGGAGTTCAACACTTTCACATTCTATCGTAATTCAGTTTTCATTGGTGGTGTGCCTAATGGCATAGAAAACACGGCTCACGGAGAACGTCCCGGAAATTTTGATTCTAATGCATGAATTGAAGGTCAGTACTGTAGAATAAGAACTCAGAAAAGCCAAGTACTTCATCATTGGTGCCGGCTTCACCACTCCCCCGTTGCCACCTAGGCCATCCTAACGGGCAGATCAGTAACAAAGATGACCGACATATGAAAGGACTAATCTACCCAGTAGAACGGTCCTCCACCATCGAAGGTGTGTCCATTCCCATTGACTGTGAAAACCAAGTTAGGGGCACATCATTGGATAGCCTAAACAGACTCACACGTAATAGAGGTACCACTAAAGTAAAACTTCAGATGGGAAACTATATGCTGGAAGGTTTATCTTCTCACCTCACTGTAAAGAGTGGTCCTACCCAGCTGAGATTGCCGAATTTAATGTCACCGTCTGCCACGGGTTCTGTTAGGAAAACAAGATAAAAGTAATAAAAGTATTAGACACACTAAGGTTCACAGTTGTCCCTGTCAACAGGGTGAGAGTCAAAGCCTGCCCCGCGGGAACTGTAAATGAGTTGATGTTCACGGTAGTGCACGCCACAGCAGCCGTGACATCTAGGTGCTCAACATCAATAAAAAGAGTGTAGAAGCGGCGAGGGCTACACGAATATTTACCGCTCAACGACGAGATGGTCCCAGTACAAGCACTGGAAGCGTAGGTTAACCCGATAAAAGTCGAAAGCGCCAAGAATATCTGCATGATAATGCTTGCACTGTACCTTGCCAGGATTCTTTCTTATATGTTTATGGCGGGCCGGTATAGCCTACAGATTTCCCGAGGTTATGCGCCAAGTAGAGCCGCGCGACATCTTGCGAGCACGATGGAGGGGAAGATCCAGAGCCCTATTTAGTGACCGTGGTCAGAAAGAGGGATAAAATTAGCACATAGTTTATCACGAGACTGTGCTGTCAAAGTATTCCTGCGGTGGGATAAAACAATCCAGTACTAAAAATAGCATAGGTGGATCCTAGTATAACAATGCGGAGAGGCAAACGGGAAGCAGTGGGCCGCGCGTAGACCCTGACATCATGGGTTTCAAGTTTCAACTTGCGGTGGCCCGGACCACGGAAGAGAATGTCGTCTAACAACCTGGAAACTCTGTTAGACAATTATTTTATAATTATTCAACTGGGAACAGTCCGCCGAGCTCAGCTTCGTTGAGAACGAAGCTAACAAGTTGTACCTCAATAACGCCAAGGATCAACGAATGACAGTAAGCCAACTCAGAATTGCAGATAGCAATGCGACAAGTTACCACATAATTAATACCTAAATATCGGAAGATATGTGTTGCAATCAATGGATGAAGCCAGTGATGACATGGTCAATATCCGCAAGTCAGTCACGCCGAGAGCGGAGTGCAAGGATTGTGCATGATACATTTTGGGGGTTTCGCGGGTGGTACAGGAGGTAATGGTGGAAGTGTGATTAAGACCTGATGCCTGGTCAGCGTGTGATTCTCAGAGACACCAGGCGCACAAAAGAAATTGTTTCGAGGCCAGGGGCAGGAAGAAGAATAGACGCACATTTTGTACTGGATCGACTGGGGTGCTACTTGACCAGTCTGGTAGGTAATATTGATATCCAAATCGCGATTGTTGCGCGCATTGGGAGCACATGTCAAGCGACCCGTGATTTTGTCGCCTTCCGAGACCGTCAAGGTAGTGGGAGTATAGAACACAGTTTGTCTGGGCAGCAATATGAGTAAAGAAGGCCTCACTGCAAATGATCGCACATACTTCCAGTGAGTATATTGGGAGTGAGGTCCAGTCGAAAACTTGACCTTCTTATGTGTGCACTCAAAGGAGATGTCGAACCAGGCAAGGAAAGCATGAACGTCTGTTGTGTGAGTGAGTGTCGCAGTCCAAATTGTTCTATGAATGACGCACAATCGTTGCGGGAGGCCGTCAGAGAGAATGGAACATCGAATGTAAGGTCTTCCTTCTTGACAGTCAAAAGGTCGATGTACTGTGCGTGCGGGGATGAAAAATATTTATCAAACACGAGGTCGATGTAACGAACCTTCAGCGAACATGGATCGGTGACCACAGCCTTCATTTCAACAGTATCCACTAAAGGTTCTCGTAATGCGATATCTTTGATACAGGAATAATCAAAACCGTAAACATTGTCCCAGACTATTGAGGTAAGGTTAGGAACTCGCCCCGGTGTGAAACATAGGGTAACGTACAATTAATCTTTTCCTCCTTGTAGTCCTGGTCTTCTATAGCAGCAAGGTATAGCGTGGCTGTATCGGGGAATATGAGACCATCCTTCTTCAGATATTTGTCTCGCGCAACAAGTACGGTATCGAGCATGGATTCATAGAGGAGGAAGTATCCCATCCATTCAGAGATGATTATGTCAAATTCTTGTATAGGAAGCACCGCTTCTTCAAGTTTACCCTTGACGAGAGTAATTTCTAGGAAACCGATATACAACCAGGCAAAGGGTTCTAATGTATGAAACGTACTGTCTTTAAAACCATTAGCTTCAATGATTTTTTGCGCTTGATCGATGATGTTAGACATGTCGATCTAGGAAAATGTCAGATAATGGATGGCGACGATAGTACATAGGGCGCTTACACCAACGACATGCTTAGCCCCAGCCTTGGCCGCGAACATACTCAATATTCCAGTCCCACAGCCCACATCGAGAACAGTCTTTCCCTGGAACAGGTGACCGTTGTTGATGATCGCAGCTCTGTAGGAGCCTGTTCGAACGGTGTCCTTGAGCATCTCTTCATGAATACCTATGGTGATAATCAGACGAGGACTTGATGCTAGTAATTTGTATGAAAACGTACCAAAGTGGGCGTAGGAGTCGGCATAGCTAATGGATGGTAAAATAACACCAGTATCAGATCACTCTTGTAAGAGGATTGTGTGAATTTGCGCAACTAGTCTCTGGAGGTCATATCATGATCCGGGGCGGGTACATGGTGAGTCGTCGAAGGCCCTGCATTTTCCATGGTGGGGGGAGGAACTTATGAAGGATCGATGGAAGAGGAGGGAGAGAATTTTAAAGCTGTCGGAATTCGGATTCAGAAAATAAAATCATCGAACGCGTTTTCTTGGTTCGGAAGTCATACAAATAGCTACAAAGACCGCGACTCCCAATTGGGCTGAGAAGTTGAGTGGATGCGTACATACTCGAGTAGCTATATAGGAACTTGCAGAGGGTACATGGTCAATCTATCGATGGGACTTCGCGTATATGTCATTTAACTTACTGTACGCGAGCTTACAGGGTGCGGCTGGGTGCGGCAAGGAAGGAGGATAAACATCAAAGACACGGTGGATTCAGGCCAAGACTATTTAAAGTAAACCAGTGCAAGTGCGAGAAGAATACACCGGTTTGCCGAGGACAATCCCGTTTCCAACATAACAAGTTGGAAATACAAGCTACATCTCCCGCATCTTACTTAAGTCCCATTTCGCTCCTTAAGTAGTTGATTGTCCCAGGGAGGACTAATGTTGCAAGAACGAGGGCCAGAAGTACCATAGTACCATCGAGAATACCTAATAAAAGTATGTTATATCAAACTTATGGCTCCAGTCACTCTGAAAGACCCACTGAAATACAATTCGGTCGTCGCGAGTTTTCCGTTGAATCCACCGGACAGCTCTGCAATACGATAGCCTATGCTGAGGAAGGGATGAGAGATAGTCGCTTACTATCTGATATCGGACGTACCGAGCCAATAATAAAGCCACGCCAATATTGAAAACTGTGAAAGACAGATACGGAGATCGTAAACCAGTCGGCGACCTCGAACCATTTTCTTCACCGTAATTTCGAAGGAAGAAGTAGGTGGAATGAGTTAGATGAGCCACCACAATTACTGTGAGACCCAATTTTAATGTCAATGTAACCTTATCGAAGAATGGCCTAGTGTACCTAAGTGAACAATGATACCAGCCAGCATCATTTCCCCTCCCTTTGTAAATGGATATCTACACAGAAAATTTGATAATAAAAAGTTGGGCTCACTCGAGAAGGATCCTTGCCATGGTGGAATGCCACAGCTGCTATTGCTCCACCAGCGACCTGAATAATAACGGCTGCAGTGGTCTACCGTCCATTATCATTAATGACTGCGATGACACATGATAAAGTACTGCGTACCATACTCGATAGGCCAAAGTAGTCTGGTGTAGAGGGCTCATTGTCAGCTTGGAAGGACGGTTAGGGAGAGGCAAGCATACACATCGCATTGCTGAAGTATCCTGTTTTACAGAGTATTGTGTTGACGAATGATATGTTGAGGCTATCTAGTAAGCCGAAGATCCCGTGGGCGAGTGGGGTCGGCCCAAATAACAGTACAACAAGTCTGACATCGACAAATAAATGAAATCTCGTATTCTAGGTAATGTATTTCGTGCTTACTGAATCCCATACGCAGTTTCGCGTTCCGGATGCAGGCTTGAAGCGAGGCGTGCAGCCCATCCCATGATTTCTAAGAGTCCACAGACAACCAAGGGCCAGACGAACATAGCAGAACGTGACAACTGCCATAGCAGAACACCTACAACGGTATAAAGTTGTCAGCGATTATCAGAAGGAGCCGCGTTGACTTACTGGTCGTAACGCAAAATAATACCAAGAAAATAATGGCTACATACTTAGTAGGTATGTATCCATACAGCGTTGCAATATCGAACGAATCCATCTGTACGAGGAAAAGTTGAAGACGGGTAGGCACACAGTACGGAGTGAAGGGCGGATAGTAGACTCCCAGAGTATACGAAAGTGTACTGTTCGAATTTTATACGACGCCGATGTGAGATTGGGCAGATTCATCTAAAGCTACCATCTGCCATTACGTTTTGAAACGTTAAACAGCGTCTCCCATGACAGCGTAATGGTTCTATGAATGCTCACCTAGGATATAATTCTTTCAACACAAGCTCATCCAGTAGTGTTCGCATCTGCCTGTTACCGGCGCTCACCTTCACAACAGAAATAACACAAAAGATGTAACGGGGGATGTGGAATCCCGATCGTGATATTTAAAAACCAGGATGGTGAGTTAGTGTGACTTTCAAACCGGGATGTTGAAACAGCGTGATGATATGTGCTTCGACTGTCATATGCATTGGCTTGTGGAGCATGTCTAGAACAGTGCAAGTCGCCTGTTATAAAGGGATAGCACAGAAAGGACGACAGTAGATCTGGACGGTTACGAATACAAAGTCGGCGTCACAATTTAACTTTGACCAAAACCCAAGCCAAAAATTAGCAAAACCAGAAACTCACCAATGAAGGTGGACGGAATGAGCGACAGTGGGCGCTCATCGGGATGCCACAAGTGTCAATAAATTTTTTCCCGTGTTTCGTTGAGTTCTGGCGGCCTGAGGACATGTCGAATGCACCACTGTGCTGATGGCATCGCTACTGGCGCGCCACTGCGACACGGTTTACCAGGTTATTCTAAGCTTGAAATGAATTGGTCGAACATATTGTGATGGTTGATCTATTAGTGAACAACTGTCTGTGAATATGTTTCTGAAGTGATTACACTCCCAATAGCAGAAGTTGAACGACTAAAATGATCTTGAATCTGAGAGAGAAATAAGTCGTAAGCAGTTCCGCTTGAAGCTTCGACAGACTTGGCGAGTGTTAATACTTAAACTGAGTATACACATCAAAACGTGCCAGCCAAGGTGACAGTGGGCGCAGCTGGGATATCGAAACAACTTGTTAACAAACAGGCTTCTGAATCATCATCATCAAGCCAACATCAATTGAAGCAGTGAACGAAGGCATAGGTGGCTGTACTTAACTCGTAATATCCATAAACTGATCATTCCCGTCCATGCGCTACACTGATTCAACGCCAATTTCACACCAGTATCTCAGTAGTCATGAGTTATAAAGCTAAGGTAGCTCAAGATCTTCAAGTTGGGACAGGCCCGCAAGTGTTAGCATGAAGGATAAACTCTTGGGGCCAACTACTCAGTTCAAGCACCAGTACAAGGTGATTTCAGTACACAGGCGTGATGAATTTCGCACAAGAAAAGGCACTCACGAGGCTTTGTCCTTCAGATATTAGTGATCACCAGTTCCATAGTTCAACCACAGTTTGTCGGAAGTCGGGAAGTCGAAAGCCGAGCCGTGACTACCAAATCGGGAAATGACATTGACGTGTATGACCTGAACTGCCACTGGCCCGGGCCCCAGGTTATCAATCCCACCACCATTTGGCGCAACGGTGCGCAGCCGTCCGCAGCTTATCTATAAATCCAACCGCGGACTTGCCCGCAGATGATTGTCGATCTCAGCTCCCAGTCTATGGTGAGCTATTCTCTGTTCTCACTTTACAACACTTGTTTGTATTATTGCTGGATGCTAAACATCCACATAGACGACGGACATACCTCAAGAAAGTCCCCCAGCTTATGAATTCGCGACTGACGATGGGAGCGAGTGACTTGCTTGTCCCTAAACTCACGTATCCTGACCGCTTGCCATACGCAGATTCCCAGCATCCCTCAAAGCCAGCAAAGACCCTTGATGCAAAGTCATCCACACCGACAGAAACCAGCCCACTGCAACTACATTCGCAGGTAGCAGCTGTAGGACCATCATACATGCAACCTGGATATACCCAGCCACCAAGGGTACACCATTATGTCAATCCACATACCGGTCAACATATCGCATCCCTGTTGCCCCCGGAGCACCCAGAGATGGTATGTCTGCAAACGGGAATGCACGAAACAGAATCAAAGTTTGGTATCCTTGGTATGCCCTTATTTTCTATGTCATTACTCTTCATTGAAATTGTTGCACAGGCTTACTCGCAGCGGTATTTTGGTTTCCGCTTGGCATAGGCCTCTGTTTGCTTGACAGACGAGTAACATGTACCCGCTGCGGTGCCGTCCTGAATGATGGCCTATGCCGGTAGAACATCGAGTATTGCAGCTTTCTTGGATGACGACTATTACCACGGACGTGTTTAAACCTATATTATGATTGCCTAGTGCTGGAGCTCACTGTATATCTATTCTACTTATCGAATCTATTCACCAGTATTGTCCCATGAATCTTACGTCTTTTTGACATCATCCTTCTTGTATTGGGTTACGGTAGCTACAAGATACTCTAAGTTGTAGTCTCCGTTTCTCTTTACGTAAGTTGCGCGCTTCTTTGATGACGTTTTGAAATGCAAGGAAGTGACTGAGTTTGTTGTAACTCTTCATTGTATTTGGTCAATGTTTCATCGCTTTCTGCACGATCCATGTCCAACTGACGAATACAATCTCGAATTAGACGCTATAAACCCTCAAGATGATCCGCGGTTGTTGTTGGTGGACCTACCACCACTTCCTCGATGTCTTCCTGTTCTTCCTCTGACTGAAAAACCACAAAATCCCATCATGGACACCATTAAGCGCGATATAGAGGCTAGAAAGATCCCTTCAATATCTCATCTCCCACCAGAACTTTGTTTGTTAGTCGATTCACCCACACAAACGCGTCAGCATACTGGCAACTACAACTTTTGGACAGATGCTTTGACGCGCAACACGGGCCTTAGAGTGTGTTTCCTTCTTTCGACACATGATTGGATTCTGATCTGAGTTCGGCATAGAATAAAGTACTATCATGGGACAGGCTACGTCCTTCGTATCCTATCAACGCGTCTTACACTGGCTTCTTGTCCGAGCAAGATGACCTTGTATTCGCTTCTGCAAGATATCAGTACGTTGATCACTTTCGACGTGTTTCAGTGATTTCACCTCACAGCACCGTGACCACGCAGTATGAACCTCCGCCTCCGTGAACCTACAATGGACTTAGTGCACGTTACACAGAATAATGTCCTGAATGCGCTCAAGTTGACCATCCTCGGAACGTCCTCTGTATATCATACGTGGGACCCGACCACGGAACGTTTCGTGCAAGTAGGTCTCAGGGAGAAAATGACTAGGTTTCTTATAATTGATGGGAAAGATGAGGTTATCAGCCAAAGGTATGTCAATTCCTTGTATTCCTTTAGCCGACCACTTGTCATACCTCAACAGCGTCTTATCGCGATTCATTACCATTGGGACCTTACTGAGGCGCCTCGAGATGTTCCTCGCAGTTCTTAGAACAAGGTGTGTTTCAAACCATTAACAATGAATCCTATTCACTTCCACGCCAGGTCTACTAATGATAGACCCACTGTCCACGCCTACGCGCATGTTCTTGCAACTATCATAACCTTTCTCAGACAGGCACTTGCACGCAGCCCTCCTGTCAACGATCCGCTCTCCAGTCAGCATACCTTCTCTGCAATCTGGATGCACTATGAGACATACGAAGAGATTCTAGTTGCAATGGCAGAGCTATGTGGGCTAGTATGTGGCTCCATTATATGCAATCTCCATTCACTTAATACTCCTATTAAAAGGATGAAGAAAGAAATCCTCAAGATTATTTTCCTTTCGATCCATCGCCAGCAAAGCTTCTATCCTCAATATACTCCCATTTAGATAATCACGTCGAGCGCCAGTCATCTCACACCATCACCGCCATTTTTGCATTCATATTAACTCATGTGTCCCATGAATATCATCAGCAAGTATCGCGATCCATAGGGTATGGGCGAGATCCCATAAAGAATGCCTCTCGTGATACTGGTAGTAAACTCGAGAAGAACCCTTTTGATGAAGATGGAGAGGACGAGGATGAAGACAGTTTATTTCAAGATGTAAATGCACTGGGAAACACTCTTCCGGAATTCTTCCCCCGATCTCTTACTGATATCTTGCTTCCTGCCCAAAAATCCTTAGTTTTGCTTGAAAAGGCACAACCAAATCATCCAATCCTGTGCTGGATGACGAAGCAGAAACCCATTACATGGTTTTGGTCCGAGTCCCTTATTGACGACGCTTGGAAGGGCACCTATCCTGACATAAGCCCTGGAGGTAGTGTGGTACGTGGCGATGTTCAGCCACCCATGATGGCTATTGGAGAAGATGAATTTTCATTATTTCGGCTTTTTGACCTGGAGCCTGGTGCGACTATTGGATCTCCTACATCTGTTACCGTAGGATACGCCAATACCGAGTCTCTCAAGGTGTTCATTAATCAATTTCCCCCCGCTCTACCCCCGATCACTCCGACACTTGCTCACCTCACCTCACTCGTCTTTAGACCTCTTGTCGAACATGCTTCCATGCTCTCCACCGCACTGCTTACCCTCTTTTTGTCCCCTCCAAATACCAACCAAGATACTCTCAACTTCAGAACCCACATCACACTCCTTCGTTCTTATTTCCTCCTCGCGGCACCCCTGTTCAAGTCCCGCCTTGGTGCAGCCCTCTTCTCAGACCAAGGAGACTGTGAATATGACTATAAGCCTCATGGAATGCCCATCCGCTCTCTACGGCGTAAGGTCAAAAGTAAGGAGGCTACTACCATCGATGGTAAAAGCTCACAAGCGTGGGCGGTGGGCCTCTCACCCAGTTTGCTGGAACGCGAGATGTGGCCGCCCGTTGGGTCCGATTTAAGTTTCTTTCTTCGGACTGTCATTGTAGACTCTATTGAAAACCAGGATCCAGCTGACGACCCAGCTGACGACAGAAACAGAGTAAAGAGCCGTGTTTTGGAGGAGGCGGAGTATAGGCTTGGGTTCGCGATACGTGATCTGCCCACTGGGCCTGGACGAGATAAATGGCTTAATCCCCTTTGTTTGTGTTTATCATGATGATTTGCAAGTGGCTGCTAATCTCTCTCCCGTCATTGCAGGTATCGAGTAAGTGTTTTTTGTTGAGATACACCTCGGATTGTCATCAATGATGTAAAGAGCGTTGGACTTTTTGTACATGGACTACAAGCCTCCAAGTCCACTTGAGGTTATCATCACACCCGAAATACTGGTCAAGTATCAGCGACTGTTCTCGTTTATTTTACGACTTATGAGAGGTATCCTTTTCTTGATCGCGCTTTTTTGACAATTTCTTATGAGTGACGATCAGTTGAACACGCTTTGGGATCTCTGTTCCGCATGACAAGGGCAAAAATGAAACCACTGTTCCCGACTCTTACTTCATCTCGAAACCAACTCCTTCACTTCCGCTTCGTTACCCAGTCCTTCGTGTCAAACCTCTCAGCCTATGTTTTTGACACTGCCATCGCTGGAAATTTTGATCCTTTCCTTACCCGGTTGTCACCACCCAAGGACGGCCATGAGGCAGAATTTTCAGATGTGTTTGCCCTAGCCAGGAGGCATTCTGTGCTCCTCGACGACGTGCTCAGTGCGTGCCTGCTTAGATCCGGCCAACGTGCAGTGGGGGAGGTGTTGAGGCATGCTCTGGAGCTTATTTTGGAGTTCACGATCGTGGTTGGCGACCTGCATCGCGGACGTATGGAGGAATATCAGGCGGCGCCCTTGCTGGAGGACATCTCGGGGAAGTTCTTTGCGGGGATGGCAACTTTGGTGAGTCCTCGTTGGAGCTATGTGAGATGAACAAAGCGCTGACCGTGATGCTAGACGAAAGTACTCAAAGGACTCGCGGATAAGAATGGTTCCTTGGCTACTGCCATTTCGTTGCAGGGTTTGCAACCTGGTTTAGAGGCTGTCCGGAGGCCTGTGGGAGGGCAGGATGCGCTTTACCGATTGCTTATACGTTTGGACCTTGGGGACTTCTGGATAACGAACCACCGATAGTATATGCCGTTAAAATGTACAACTCCCGCGCATGAACTCGAGTTGTACATATAACAATGTTACCCACATTCATATACTAATAGTTTCTCAACTGCGCCACGGATACCTCGACAAACTTGATGGGTATTAGGCAGAATTTTCAACAAGCGCAGTAAGAGGCACAGACCACTAGCAAGATGCAAGATTCATTTATCACGGCTTCGTATGACTTCATCTGGGGCGGTGGTCATGGGGGCAGGTCTTGGTGCTACCTTTCAATGGCGGAAATTCTTTCAAAAGGAAAAAATCGCAAGAAACAATATTGAGCGCGCTCTTAGTACTGTAACCACCTAGAGAACTTGGATATTGATCATGATGACAGTCATGCCCCCTCCCTTGTCACTTCTGGCTCAATACCTCCCAGCCTGGTGACAAAGAGTCATGTTTCAATCTTAGAATACTCAACAAGGGACAAGGACTAACATACCATCTATACACCACCCTCGAATCCAGATCCCTACACCTCGGATCCTGCGCTGCCTTCTCGTATGCCTCTAACCCTTTCTCCCCAAGTATAATCTTCGCCCCAACTTGCTGTGCTGCCTCCATCGCCAGCCCTATATCCTTTTTCATGAGCTGTACCTTGAATCCACCCTCGTACCCTTTACTCGTCACTGCACCTGGACAAACACCTGGCACAGGATTAACCGTTGCATTCACCCAACTCCCGCCCGAACTAGTTTGAAAGCACTTGCTTAAGACTTGGGGGTCGACACCCAAACGCATGCCGAGATTCATGGCTTCTGCTGTTGCGAGTGCAATCATCCCAGAGAGGTAATTATTACTCAATTTGGCTGCCAGGCCGAGACCGGGTCCACCAAGGGCGTGGATAGATGTGCCCATCAGGGAAAAAACAGAGTGAAGGAGAGGTAAGTGGGGGGAGGTGGGGGAGATGCCAACCATGAAGGTAAGGGTGCCGAGAGAAGCACCAGCTGTGCCGCCGGACACAGGAGCGTCAAAGAAGTGTGCAGGGGATATGGAGGAAATTGATGATGAGGAGACGGCTGCACCAACGTCGAGAGATGTGGCAGTGTCAATCGTTGAGCTTAAACCAGTGGTGGTTATGTTATATAGCTTTGGCAATAATAAAACTGCGTGCTCACCAATCAACGAATATTTTCCCGGAGGTGTCAAGCGCCGCTAACAGCCCAATTTCGGAGTCTAGATATACTGTACGTACGTGCGTTCCTACATTGGTCGAAAGACACCTCGGTATTCTAATTACACATTCCACTGAAGAAGGAAATTTCGCTCACCTTCAGGTACGATGGTAATTATGAATTCCTGCCCTCTTAGCCATCAGCACTTACGTCCCTTTGAAGGGTAGATCTCAACATACGGATGCTTCCGCCACCTCCCTCGCACTTTCTGCGATCCTCACTTCCTTATCTGTTACCTCCTGGACGAAATCATGCTTGAACCGCTCCAATATTGTGGTCTCGATATCGTATATTGTTAGAATGGAAGTCGGGGGAAGCTTGCGCCGCAGTTGGTGTGCCATAGGATAGCCCATGGCGCCGAGGCCAATGAATCCAAAAGATTTTGGGAGGGTTGGAGGCAATGTCATCGTCAAAGATGAAATTTGTGGTGGAAGAGGGGTATTTTTGTACACAGGTGGGCAATCATATGAAGAGAAGTCGCCAGGACACTGATCCCACCCATAGTCTACATTGGTTTTGCCGAATGCTTACACCGTGTAGTTTCCGTCATTTGACCACTCTAATGCACTGGGAGCAGCATGAGAACCGGCTGACGTGCCCCGAGTCTCCAAGCTACTTTCACATCACTTCGAAGAAGTTATATTCGTATTCAGACTTCAGAGATCGGAAATATGAAGGTCAACTCAGTCCATGGCATGCCCACCCAGAGCCTCCGAAGCGGGTGACGACCGGGCTCTGGTATAAGTACCCAGTCTTTTAATGAGACCGCAAATGTGTAGAAAGTTGATGGTCAGCTCATGTGTACAAGTTGCCACTTGGTTGTGTTGGTTGACCATGATGACGATCGGGTTCCCACGGTCTATGCAACGTCTAGAAACAATTAATTCAAGTTATCATGGTCATCCTCTTTCAACCAAACTTGAGCTCTTTTCACTCAGGCTAGTCGTAAATGCTTTCAAATACTTTCCGGAGCTCGAGGGTTGCGCCACATCTCAGTCCGATTGACGTTATGCACCATTCTTCACGGATATTATTATCACCAAATAGGAGATTCTCCTTGACGCCAAGAATACATACAACACCAGCACTAACAGCAGCTGGGTCAAAGATTGCATTTCATGACAGTGAAAATATCCTTAAGGCTGAATTGCTGATGAAACTCACAGCGATAGCCGACAAGAATTCTGGTGATCTTGCACCAGTTCTTGGTGAACTGGCCAATAAAGTTCACCTCTTTTCTGCCACAATAAGAGAGGTCAGAAATATCTTGTCCTCTGCTATTGACAACAAATATAGGACACTCCGCCGTGTCTATGGGCTATCAATGGACATGTACAGAGGGGTGCACATGCATGCAATCGATACATCTCCCTATCCACCCTTTTGCCCAACCCCAATATTTCACCAGAAATTTATAGGGAGGGTGTGGCACGCACAAAACGCATATGGATATCCTCGTTTGAAGCTCCTAGAGGAGGTATAACGTTATACCCATTTTGGCGACTTCCACTGATAGCACGCTAGTCTATACTGATGGTATTCAGTAGTAGACGCGTAGACAAACCACAGGGTACTCCATTTGACGAAGCACTGGAATGGGAATCCGGTGAAGGACAAAACATACATTGGGCAAGGTAAGGAACATAGCGGCGGGTAATACGCATACTAAATATTTCATGTCAGCATACTCTTACCCAAACCTGTTGAGACTGGGTGTGGAAAGCTGCCTCGCAGTGTCTCCGAGGAAGCCCACAAAGTGGAAAGATATGAAGAACTCACGATACTTGAGAACCAATCGAAAAAAGCGACATATAAAGAAAGCAAGTTGGACAACGTGTGTCTAGTTTCTTCCAAACAACGTCAAGATGTATCTGTGGATGACCATATCCGCCGACAGCGCGGATATCAGGATATTGAAGACGATGATGATGATGATAACGATGAAGACGAAGACGATGATGATGATGATGTCGATGAAGACGATGACGATGAAGATGAAGATGAAGACGATGACGACGACGATGACGACGATGACGAACATCAATATCAAAATCGAGGTCTACGTAACGGGGATGAGTGGGATGGCTGGATCTGGTTTGAGGATGGAGGTTGGAGGAGACGAGACGCTTAGCGAACTAGAAGGATCGACGCCGACATTCGACACAATATGAAGAGAATATCACGAACTCGTTTCTGAGTGCTCAGTGTCATTGTATTGTGAAAGTCCAGAAAATAGTCATTTTCTAGTCTTTTAAACAACATAAATGTAGTATACTGGACTATGCATGCATCGCAGAACGGTGGCAATCTGTCTTTTTCTAGAACGACTTCAGGTTGTTGTTCCCACAGTTCAGATTTGAAGGAAGCTTTGGCAGCATGAGAGAAGGCTAATGACAACCACAAACGTCTTTCCCACCCACGTTATCCATCGGCCCGTGTGAGGTTACACTATGGAGCGTCGAGCCAACTTGGTATAATTCCCATCCTATCGTCCGACTGAGAGTTCATTCATCGACTGATCGCGGTGCTTAGACCCAGAGATGTCAACTCCTGAAAGACCGAACAAAGAAGCACATGAGGAGCTATACAACGCCGGCATGGTCCTGAGGCGGAAAGTAATGGTGCGTGCATCTGGAGAAATACTTGAAAGTTTCAACGTGAACAAAACACTTGGGGCAGGGAGATGAGTACGTCAACAACCAACTTGCAAAGGTATGCATCGAGTAGTTATTTCATGCCTGAAGACCCTGAGGTGAACATCATATATAGGGAACATCGGAGTTCATGAGGCCTATGCAGGAGGTAACGTCCACAAGTAATACTGTCTCTCCAAGCATTCCCCTCATTGTAGCAACAACGATATACAGCTTGCAACTGAGGTGAGCCCAACTACACGCCTTTGTGAAAATGAAAATACTAAACATACATAATAGGCAGCATGGGGCACAATCTGGACACGCCCGGGGTTGGAGCTGAAACAACGTAGTCTGATCAACATCGCACTACTGGCGTCCCAGGGGAAGAGCGCTGAGGTTAATCAGTCTCACTAAATCATCATATTATTGGGCGAGTGCTGAGATCCCATAACTTTATACAGTTAGCTGGACATATCCGGTGAGCCTATGCAGAATATTCAGTCAGGACGTAGCTTAATGGCACAAGCAGAGGTGCGATAAATAATGGTGCCTCGGAACTCGAGATTCGCGAGACGCTGTTACAAGCGGCGGTGTATTGTGGGATTCCGACAGGCATGGAGAGCTTCAGGGTTGCAGAAGATACGTTGCAGAAGTTAAGTAAGTAGTGGCCGCATGAAGGATAGGATAGGAACAATGTTGAAGGACTGTCACTTGAAATAATGTTGGTACCGATTTTGATATTGTTTACGTTGAGAGTTCCAATACAAGTGGGAAAGCCTGGCCTGGTGATAACGCTCAATGTGAGCTTTTCCAACGCCACTCCCGTATATATGTTGCCAGCGAGGTTAGCGATTGTAAGAGCTGGACAGAAGTCACTACTGGCCCGGAGTAAGCTTGGGCCCGAGCTTGACCCGAGCCGGGAGCCGGAGCCTATTAATAGACACGCCTCACATCACGTGATATATATACCCACTCTTGGCAATGCAGCAGTGGTTGTGGCAAGCACCTTGAACTCTTCCCAACTGTCCCTTTCCGTTCCCCCCTCTCTCCCTTGTCCCCCAACCGGAGGCGAAAAAGGCACAAGTGCGGTCTATACCCCGGACATTTCCACGCCTGCCTATACATATATCTATAGAGCCAACACCTACAACTAGCCCTTTCGGTTATTTTATGCACATACTGTCGTTGTCTCTCTACATATTGCCATGACCGCGACCTCAGGTTCAAGTTCGAAGGGACCGTATGGCGAGCAGGCGCAACCGAAGGAACCGCTTTACACATCGTTTCTCTCTCCTGAGATCGTTTCTTTTTTCATTGGTACGTAATAATTTACCCACCCTATTGTACTGCATCAGAGGGCGATTGACACCTCATCTCTGCAGCGGGCGGATGTGCAGGTGCAGCATCACGGACAGTTGTGAGCCCCCTTGAAAGACTCAAGATCATCCAGTGAGTACTTTACAACACTGTTCATCACTTGTTATTCGCCTCCCCTTCTATGCGTTTCCTAGTGATTGATGAACCTATGTTTGATTGAATGATGTAGACAAGTGCAGCCAACTTCGTCAGACGGGCAGTACAAGGGTGTTTGGAGGAGTCTTGTGCGCATGTGGAGGGAGGAGGGCTTCAAGGGCTTCATGCGTGGCAATGGGATCAATTGTTTGAGGATTGTGCCGTATAGGTGTGTTCGGATTTGCCCTAGATGGTGTGTGTTCCTGCGGGTTGTCAGCTCATGTTCTCTCCGTCTTGTTTAATACAGTGCAGTACAATTCACAACGTATGAGCAACTCAAAAAAGTGTGTTTATTCTTTTTTCATTGTCGCTGCCAAGAGTTAGTGCTGACGTCATCGCCAATCAACTATTCAAGCTATTCGTTCGCCATGGATCAAAAGAGCTTGACACGCCAAAACGACTAGCGAGTGGTGCGCTCGCTGGCATCACTTCTGTCTGTATGTTCGCTCCCTATTCATTTTGTATGATAATATCTTGACATCAATCAACGTTCATCAGGCTCCACTTACCCATTGGACCTTGTGCGATCCCGACTGTCAATAGCCACCGCTTCCGTTGCCCTCGCCTCTGCTTCTTCCACCGGCCATGCCTCCTCAATGGCATCCACAAATCCCGTTACCCTACTCAACTCTTCGTCCTCACTACAAAAGCCTGCACAAGCCGCGGCAGCCCTATTCCACACCACTGCCCCTGTTGCTTCTGCTACCACCGCTGCCATTGCCGGGTACACCTCCCGCGACCTCACCATACTTGGCATGACCCTCAAAATCATGCGCGAAGAGGGTGGCGTGCTTGCCCTCTACCGTGGGCTGGTCACAACTGCTGTAGGTGTCGCCCCCTATGTCGGGATTAACTTTGCTGCGTACGAGTTCTTGAGGAGTATTGTCACACCGCCGGGAAAGAGTGGAGTAGGGCGGAAGTTGCTATGTGGGGCACTGGCGGGCACGGTGTCCCAGACACTGACGTATCCCTTTGATGTCCTGAGGAGGAAGATGCAGGTCGCTGGGATGAAGGGCGGAGCTGTCAGATACAACGGAGCAGTGCACGCGTTGACGAGCATTGTACAGACGGAGGGAGTGAAGGGGCTGTATAGAGGGTTGTGGCCGAACCTGCGTCAGTCATGGTTTTCTTAGTTCTGTACATCCTCGGAGATTGACAGAGTTTATGGTTTTTAGTGAAGGTCGCACCAAGTATTGCGACATCGTTCTTCACCTATGAACTAGTGGGTCTCCCTTTCTCCTATCACACCGACATTGGAATGTTCTAACTGGTACTATGCTCAACAGGTTAAAGACATGCTCCTCCCCTCATAATCCGTAGACAAGCAATCATTAGACTGAATGGATGGACCGAATGTGGATTCTGACGGATTGACATAGTCTCGTTCTTATCTTCAAGCTCCTTCATTGCATTAGCATTCAAACATACTATACACTCGACTATTCACATCTATTCATAATCCTAGTACATACTGGTGCCCAAGTGAATTACTCTGTGCATGTTAAGCGGGGTGGTTTTATTTGACGGGTAGATAGTATTAGAATGATGGATCGTGCTGGACTCTAGAAACGGTGTTGTCTGTCCGAAAATGGCGGGGTTACATTCAAAAACGGACGTATCATCTGAATATCATTAGACAACGCAACTTAACTCTTTACCATCTTTACTCAATAGGCTCGATAAACACTTGTTGGGGTCCGAGTTTTTTTCTCGTTGTGGCCGTACAGTACTTCGAAATTACGCCAAAATTATACTCCGTCTGGGCCATTCACTCGATCCAACCAAAGCACTGTGACCAATTCAACCAACTCCTTTCATTACCATGAATCAAGATGGATGAGGGTGAACGCGCCCAACGTGTGCCAGCTAAGCTCCACCCCCCAAAAAAAATTATCGCTAAACCAGCATGCATATAGTATACAAATCTTGAACACGGATCAAGCACGGATACAATGAACAAGCACAAAGATTTTGATCTATATATGCGTCTGAGGCGGAGCAACATGATACCAACATAATGGTAACCTGGAAGGCAGACATGGATAGCACCCTGATCTTCACTAGCCCAAATTACGGCCATACAGGGTCATACTGTTTCTGGGGCTCTCTGAAGTGACTCAAACCTTTTCTCGTCACGCAGCACACTGGCTTTTTCTCCGCTGTGGTTACAGCTTTCATTATTGAGGGTTGTAAGCCTCTAAAGTACTGCGGTTCTATTGACTCGGATATCGTGACTCAGCTCCTTCAATAGACCCTCACTGTTCAGATAGGACTATCGGCCTCCAACAGCTCACTACCCGCTCCCTCTATACCAACCTCGTTTTCCATACCATCCTTCACACTTCCCTCCTCAGCTCTCGCAGTAAACATCTTATAATTCTTCGGCCTAGTATGCAACCTAGCTGCCGTGTTATGCCTAATCCTTGTCCAGCAATGGATCAGGGTGAACTTGCAAAGGGTTCAGCGTAACAGTGAACCCATTCGGCGCGCAAGGCACCGAATATATCTGCTCAAAGAAGTGGAAAAAATGGAAGACGGACATCGTCGTGGAGTATATACCGATATTACTTCACAATGACATCTCCCTTCTCCTTACCTCTGCCGGTCTCTGTGGTTTTCTGGCTCATATCAGCATATGATCATGGGAGCAACGGTACCTATTCTATGTGTGGTGTTTTACGGCTTTTCTACTCTTGCACTGTTAATTGGACCGCCTGCTCCACATGAGATCCCTCTTTCATGGTTTTTTGGGAATATTTTATGGTAGGCTGGCACGCGCCTCCTACACTATTATCAAGACCCCCAGCCACAAGGAATGGCCACTTGATCTACATCCTTCAAGCACAAAGCCCTCGCTTCTCGAGCTTATCATTCAACTCTGCCAACATGTTGACCTAGTTCATCTATCTCTGAAGCTCCAGTTATTTGCCAGACAATCGATCTTATCTTTCACCCCCATTTTCAGGAGGGTCAAAGGTCCTCGTCGCAGTACTGATGGTCTTCTTTCCCTGAAATGAGAAGCGTTAGCAAGGGATGAATACAGTGTCCATTTCCTGTCTCTGCAACCGTACATCTTCTGTATAGGCTCCACTCAACCTTCCCTCCCGCTGAGCCTATTAAGCAGAGAATCTCCAAATTATGAATTTTTAGTTAGTATGGCTACCAGTGCTTGCGCAGGTGGCTCGGGGGCCCAATTGTCTTCTGCGTATCATACGTTCACAGACCTCTGTCCACCAGTATCCACAAAGATGTATTTACGATGCAGTGGGAAATCATCAAGAGTAACCCATTAGCATTTAATTTAGCTCCTTCCACCAACCTTGTACTACCCGGCAAAGCAACAAAGCCTGAATACCATTGATTATCAACCAGCGCCGTCAAATACATGATTGGTTACAATTGATCGACTCTACTGTCCCTATGATAGAATTGTTCTGATATCTTCTGATACTCTGATATCCGCCGGATTCACCCAATCAGTAGTAATTCTTTGTATCCTGAATCTCATCTTTTTCATGTGGGAAACCTGATTCGTCTCGTCTATTATGGGCCAGAGAGACACTGTTAACGTTAGGCGATCCGATAGGTCTGTTTATGTGGGTATAATTGCAAGATAGATAGACTAACCTACCGCGGTCCCGAAATGGAACAAGCAGCACTAATTAATAGAGGGCACCGTAGTACTGAGTTTTCCCCCCTAGGGTTGCAGGTAAGATGTGTGTATAGTTGGAACAAAACCGATAATACTAGATAGAGTGGAAAACGTCTTCCACTTATACTATGTACTGTATTAGGGAATAGCATTTGACTTGCCAGGGATATGTCTCCAGGCTTGACACAGAAAGCGGGCTCGGAAGGAGGTGGGCAGCGTTCCAGATCTTTTTTATCTAATTATCACCGCATGTTGGCCGCCTTACACCACTCGGCACACGCTGACTTGAGCCACATAGGTCGAACTGATGATCGATGACGTGCTTCATGCTTGGATCGAAAGTGATGAAAACCATGCCTTTCACGGACAAGGCGCTAGATGATGGTAGGACGGGAGATGGGCAGCTTGATGAGAGTTGTGTGATGAAAATTGAAAGCTTGAAGGCTTGTTGTGTTGATGAAACAGGTTTATATAGTGGTAGGAGCTAAACATAGATCTGGGAATGGATTTAACACTGCCTGCTGAAGCAATACCAAGACGACCTTGTTGGCTGTGCAAAGAAAGTGATCGGAGCTGGTCTAAGAGAGGTGAGGCATAGTACTCTCCGGAGGCGTATAAGCCGCGTGTGCGGGCTGGACGGCCCCCTGACCCGGATATGGAATGACTGAGACTGGTGGCACTGGGCGGTTAATTGTGCTCCAGGTACGACTTGATGCGATATAGATATCAATGGCCGGTCCGCTACTTCAGGTTCGTGTGAGGAATGAATGAAAGGTAAAGTCTAGATAGAAGATGAGGAAGGTGCTGTAGATCCTGCTGGGAGATCTAGGCAAAAAAAGGCTTGTCAAATAGGCAAGGGGAGAGACCCCGAGCATAGTTCACCAAAGCTTCAATAAGATATACAATAGCGGTAAGATAGGTCGCCTGACCGAAACAACCTGATATAACCTTTAGATCTGTCTATTCGGCGCTTACAGATAACTCATGTGTGAAGAAGGACAATCGAGATCATGGAGGGGTTGATGTGAAAAATTAGGTGTGTCACACTGTGGTGTCACTGGCGTGGTGTTTGTCAATTGTTAGCCCTGAAGCAGTTAAGCGGTGGGCTGTTTGGACCAGGACTTGGACGTGGACTCTCCTGCCCTGTTTACAGTCTTCGACGACGACGAGCACGGCCATTGCAGCCGTTTGACTACGGACTCATCCACGAATGAATATCTCCCCTTTTCTATAATATCGTAAGGTGAGTAGACCATCACATCGCCCGTGGTCTATCACATCTGCCTCATTGTCGTGTCGTGTCGTCTATCCGCTGACCTCCTTCCTTCAGAATACCCTAATATCAATATCTATTCATCTAAGAGCCTTATGGCCCCCGGATCCGAGTACGCAGCTGCTTCCAGCAGCCTTACTCCAGCTGGTAGTGCGAGTTCACTCTGGCCTGCGAGTTCGTTGTCGTCCACGTCCCGCACGAACTACGGCCAGCAAAGGCCAGGTACTACTACAACTGTTAGCAGCAATACGCATATACACCCCACCGCTCCTCCTCGCTCCTCGTCTCTGCCATTTACCTCCACCTTCAATTCCACTGTCTCAGCCTCCATATCCACTAGCACAATTCCCGCTATGGGCCAGTCTTTCTCTAAGTCAAACTATACAACATTGTCGCCTAATGCCCCTCCCCCTTCGCCGTCTACGAGCAATGCAGCACAGAGAGGCTTCGCTGCCGTAGCCAACGGACTGAAGCTCAAGCGTGCTTTTGCTGGTAAGAGGAAGAAGAGCGAGGACGTGAGTAGGATGGACAGGTCCGCGTCGAATCAGGAGCCGGCCGCTCACCATATTTTGCGGCAGCAGCAACAGATACAAGCTACGCCGTCGTCTGCATCATCGCCTGGTCAGTTGATGCGTGATTACCACCCTCATCCACAGTACCACCAACAACAGCAACAGCACCAACCCGTGGCCCTGCCCAATCCTTATGATCAGCGCCCACCTCAATCGTTGTTGCTCCCGCATAAGCTTCCAAACCCTCATCCCGGCCTACCGACGCCGATTCAGCCTCCTCATCCTCCATCATTACCTAATCCACCTACCCAGTCACACCTTCTGCTCAGCCCCTACGAACAGCAGTCTCAGCCTCTAACTCAGCCTCATTCAACCGCTCGTCAGCTCACTCAACTTGCAACGCAAGTCTTTAGTTCCAAGAAGGCTTCATCGAAATCACCTACCCAATCTCGTACTCTTCCGGAGCAATTTCAAAGTCAGAGGGAGTTGGCACCTCCCCCCCTTCCACCGAAACCCACTCAGAGTACGAGTAGTGGCCAGCTGCGGCCACCGTTGAAGGAAGTAGAAATGACGGTAATGGCTGATCATCGGTCGTCGATCATCCCGATCAGTCCAGGCATTTCCAGTGCAGTGACATACATGAGGATGGAGGCAGAGCGGGAGAGTATGGAAAGTATCCGTGATATGAAGAAAGGGCAAGCACCGGGCGCACAAGGCCAAACATCGGCTAACGCGGTACCGCAAACTCAAACCAACAATTGGAATAAAGAGCAGAACAAAAGCGCCATGGACCCCGCACCCGCCTTGGACAAAGCCCTGCGTTCCACCTCCGAACCTGAACCCGCCTTCATCGATAGTACAAAAACAGAAATGAAAGACTCCTGGCGTAAAAGTGACTCTACCATGTCCCACCGCACCATCCGCGCCAACAGCCGCCCGTCAAGACCTGTTTCCATGGCGGAGTCGTTACAATCAAATCATACCATCGTTCCAGGTGCTACTCCAAGTAAGCGACAAAGTGCTCTTGTTGATGATGCGGACTTTGGTATGCCTGAAGAAGAGGATACATCAGATTCAGAGAAGGAGGGCGGGGATAGTGCAAGCAGTGACATGGAGGGTGTGGATAGCTCCTCATCTACAGATCTCAGTAGTCTCAACACCACTCCAGACATGAAGAGCAGTCCTACAGGTGTTGATGCTACTCGTACGCCTTTAACACCACGTACGCCCTCGACACCAACACCTCCTGCTCTGAAAATCGTTCATGAGGCACAGCCAAAGACTCGAGATCGCCGTTCAATGTCGTTAAACATCATGACCGAGGTGCCGACGAACCCGAAGCATAAACTCCCTCCTACACCTGTCAGCGCATCTGCTGCAAATTTGACATTCTCGTCTTCCAACTCTAATTTTTCACCATCCCATATTAATCCACAGGCCCTGCAGCATACCACTAGCCCACTACAGCCCCGCATCACGGCTATCACGGCTATCCCTGCTCGTCCTTTCAACCCGACCATCTCCACCAATGTATCTGCTCAGGCAAGCAACAAGCCTACTCCACCCACGCCTTCATCTAGCGCTTCCCTCTCACTCCAACCTTCCCATCATTACCCACATGTTCCGGCCTCTTCACGCTCAGCACCAGTACCCATTCAACACCCGCGTAATACTCCACAGAATCCATACACGGCGTTCCCTCCCCCTCCAGAACCGGTCGCTCTCACTTCTCCAGGACCTCGTCTGCGGCCACCCAAGAAAAGCGGCACTAGCCATGGCCTTGGGCCTGGTGATGCTCGGCCTGAGTCGCGTATGGATCGCTCCCTGCCTGCACTCCCACCAACACCGGTCAGGCAGCCTGCAATGAGTATGACTGGTGGATTGGGTCTGGCAAAAAGGGCCGTGGAGAGGATGTTTGGTGTTGGCTCTGGTTCCTCTTCATCCAACACGAGTTCACATGGGCACGGACACACCCAGTCCCAGGCGGGCGTAGGTGTGTTTGGAACGACGTCGGGCTACTCAAGTTCGAGCTCGGGAGGTGGCATGGCTCCATCTTCGTACAGTCGGTCTGTGCATGGGCATAATGGGAGCACCAGCAGCGTTTATGATGACCAGGCGCGGACGTCCTCTGACTCCCACCATGGTGGCGGTGGCGGAGGGTATTTGCACAACAGAAGGGGGGGGTCTAGGCATCCTGCGGGTGCACAATCCATATCGTCGCTTACTTCCAGTGCCAACTCTGCGAACTCTGACTCAGAGCCGGAGGCACGCGTAGGACCAAGTCTAGGCAAGAGGCTGAGAGGGCCTGTGAGGAGGAACGCAGCTAGTGGAGTGGTCTTTGGAAGGGATTTGAAAAGCGTGGTGAGGGAGACAGGTGTTGGGGTTGGTCTTGTTGGAGGAAAGTCTGCCAGAGGGTGGGCTGGGAAATGGAGGGGTTGGGAGGGGGAGGAGGCCAGTGGTGACGAGGGTACAGGGGATAGCGGTAAGGAGAACGAAGATAAGGAAGTTGAGAAGGCAGTTTGGTCAAGAAAGGGAAGTGTCAGGAAAGGCCAGCTGAAGGCATTGGAGGAACGGAAGCTGCCCGCGATTGTAGTGCGTTGTGCGCAACATCTTTTGATATGGGGTGTACAAGAGGAGGGGCTCTTTCGGTGCGTTTCTTATTTCTTAGGATTGATTTGGCTGACTTGCGTGTTTCCTTGGTTTTAGTATTCCAGGTCGAGCGTTTCACGTCTCTAGACTACGGGCAGAATTTGACAGTGGTGAGCTGATTTCCGTTTATCTGGGAAATTCGTCCTAGCATTGTGTGGAGTCACTAATTTTCCATCACCGAAGGCGCCGATTTTGACATGACGGAGTGTTCGCCTGGTGATCTCGATCCGCACGCTGTTGCATCTGTGTTCAAAGCTTTTCTCCGCGAACGTAAGATGCTTTTGTATCTCTTTATTCTTGGCATTAGGAGTGCTTACCTCACTGCGATGTAGTTCCTGAACCCATTCTGACGAATGCCCTCCTACCCTACTTTGAAGCTGCCATGGCACAGGAAACCAGCACCAATGCCGCTAGCGATGACAAGGCTAGTACCTCCCGCAACTCCCGTGCAGGATTCCCGGGCCTCCCCACAGGGCCACGCAGTCCCACCACTGTCCCTACCATGCGCAAGCCCCCATCCCTCTCCACTCTCGCTATGCCAGCCATGACTGGCCTCAAACCTGCCTCCAAGTCCCTTATCAACGCATTTCATGCTCTGTTAAACCGACTTCCCGAGGAAAACAGGGACCTTGTTAGAACAGTAACGGAACTGATAAGGGCAACAGCAAAGGATAGCAAGGAGACCAAAATGCCGCTGAGCAACTTGTTGTTGGTTTTCTGCCCCAGTTTGAACATGAATCCACCCTTGTTGAGGGTGCTTTGTGAGGCAGAAGGTCTCTGGGAAGTACCAGTGATGTCTTCGGTGGGGAGTGACGCTGTAATCCCTATTGGGGATGTGGTACTGGATATCAGTAAAAGTGGTGCTGGGGAGGAGGGAATGGAGGACGACGATGGAGAGAGGGAGAGTTTGTTGAGCGAGAGCGTAGGCAGAACATCGGAGGATGTACCCAGTTCGGTGGAGTACCATGCATCGACAGAGGACATATCGAGACAACCGCAGCGGGATGCGATCTCACCAAAGTCACCAAAGCAGAACTATACCCGCAAGAGATCTCTTACCGCATCCGCCTTGGACGACGGGTCATCATATCAGTCGACGTCAGAGGATCTTGACAACCTCGAGAGAAACTATTCGGACATCCATTCACAAAATGTTTCTCCCCAACCTCTAACGTCGTCCGCAGAGTCTTTAGCCACACCTGCTACATCCTCAGGTCATGCTTCACATCTACAGGATGAAGGGGGACGCAAAATGGCACAGCGGGTAGTAAGTCCTGTAATTGCCGATTCGGCTCCTATGGGATTATCACCTACCACGCCTCGGCGGCCTCTTGTCAGTAATCCCATTCGGATCGCAACTGCGCCAGTACAGTTTCCGATGACCTCGCCTTACAACGTACCTCCTTCGCCCGTCAGACTCGAAAAACGCCGTTCCATACCAATCCTCTCTCTTCCAAATATGTCTTTCGGTAGTCCTGTAGCAGGCCCTGATTCCCCTTCGGGTTCCTCGTTGAATCGTCCCAAGAGGATGAAGAAACCATCTCTACAACTTCTCTTCTCCAAAAAGTCCTCATCGTCTCTCTCTTCACCCAAGGCGACAAGCTCGCCCGCTGGATCGCTAAGACCAGTTATATCCAGCCCATACCTTATCACCCCCAACTCGTCGAGCGGCTCGTCCGTCTCAACGCCTATATCAGCGGTCACTGCACCCCAATCTAGTACTTTCACTCTCCCACCCAAGATCGAGACGCCAATTGAGAGCTCCTCCCTCCGTTTCAGTGTTGGAGTGGGAATCAAAGTTGTCCCTCCCACCTCTTGCGAAGGCGAACAACTAGAAAGCGCTCACGAAAAATCTCAGGGAGGAGTACAGGGAAGAGCTTCCTCCAACGGAAGTCGGCCACTCCCTGTACCTCACGGCCCACGGCCCTCCTTAGCCAATACTGCAGCATCGGCTTCTGTGACGTCTCTTGTCCCACCAAACTCAACCCCTATTGCAGATCGATACAATCGATCTGCTTCGCCCTCCCCTTCTATGGCTTTGGCTTCGAAATCCCAGCTGTCAATAGCTTCCCCAGACGAAGAAAACGATACGATCCCATTACCCGCTAGCCATCTACGTCCCTATCCGGCACGATCAAGGCTGACATCGACATCCAGTAAGGCGTCATCAAATCATCTAGGTCTCCTCGCGGGTGACCCGGAGGAGGATTGGACTCAGAGCGTGCTCCTAGCCGCCGATCTGAACGTGAACAGCGGCTGGACTGTTGAACAGTCCGCTTGAGCGACTTTCACGTGCCCCTGCCTTGCCCCATCCCATTACTTCCCTTCAAGCATGGCACATGGTATGCCTCGTATTCCTTTTTGTTTCTGTTTTTTTTTTATCTCGAATTGGCCACCTTTCCTTTTTTTTTTGGGCAACATCCCGTTATATCCTCACCATCATCTATCTTTCATTGCATGCACATATATCCACACCTTTTTTGCCTCCTTTGATCATACCTAGTACAGCTATTCGCATTGTCATCGTCATTGTCATTGCCATTCGTGCCCTTTCCCCTATCGTCAACGCACAAGGACAATCTCTCTTTCCTTCCCAATTATGCTTTGTCTATTTTTGGATCTACAATCATCACGCAATATTATTTATGACAGACTCAGTGCATTGACCACTCTATAGTCTGGTCTTTAATTACTTCTCATTGATCAAGTTCAAGCTTCAGACATTAGAAATCTTGCGAACGATATACCCTTGATTTAGCTGTTTGCTTGATGGCCGTCGAAAACCCTTTCAGCAGGTGCCGCGGGGTCCAGCTGGGGATCAGTCGACGCGTCGAATTGAGTGCGTCGCCCTTCCATCGTTCAAAACACATTCACTCTCGCACGTTGAATATGAGAGCCAGTCCACACAGGTCAAACCCCAGCGCTCCGTTGACCATGGTGAGTCAGACTACGAAACTCCGGAACACGGAGGTGTAGTAGCCTATTCAGTCCAGTCTGAAACCATCTAAAACTCAGGGTCATGGTGATGGCCGCTGAGCACCGAGCTCATATAAGAGGGTTGATCACAACCTTTGACACCCATTTTGAAGCAGGTCTTCCTCATCGTTACATCTTAGTGCAGCTGGTCTCACTTGAACACGTTTGAAAAAATGCGCATCAGCTCCATCGCCTACCTTGCTTCCATCTTTTTGATTGCTAAGCCCGGTCTTGCTCGGCCAATCTCCCGCCCGCGTGCGATTTATCGAATGGATGCGGATTTTGACCTTGTATCAAGAGGAACGTCATTGTCTGGTCCAGAACTTGCCCACGAACTTGTTACTCGGTTCGAGGTGTCATATGGAAGGTTTGACGCGTGGAGAAGAGGGAAGTTATTTGGACGAGATGATAATGAGTGTACGCATCGCTTCCATATCTAAAGAATTGCTTAACATGTACTATGTGTACCGACAGGACTCTGAAAGGATGCTACCATTCCCAGCACCCGAATGAACGGAAATCATACACTCTTACTCTTGCACCCTGAAGCAGCGAAGAATCTCTGCGAGGTTCGTTCAGTCGCATTCGACTTTCGTGATCACCCTGGCCGCCCTGGTCCTCCGCAGTCCTCCGCATACTGCTGCCAGTGGGTTGGGTGAGCTAAGGCAGAAGAGTTATAAATTCAGGCTCGGAATGAATCACATAGATATGCCTAGAGGGTTCGGTACTGCCCTTCAGGTGTAGAGGAGTGGATGGAAATATTTTCGATTGTACGTTTTAAATACTTAATCGTACTATCTCTCCATGTTACGTGCATTGTTTCCTAACCCGTTACACCCGACACTGTTTTGATATCTCACAGGCGCAGTTTCCGTGAGGCGTTTGCTATGTCAATTGGCATGCTATTAGCGCCCCGAATGATTCAGAAACTAGATGTCGAAGTCTATTTTGGCTATTTTTGTTTTTTTTTGTGTGAGGTGTGACATGCTCATCTTAGTAGGTATTTTCATCAATGTTACGAGTACCTTACCATTAGGCGGCAATTCCTCGATGAGTAATGTAGGTCGAAGAGAGGTGTTCTAAGAAGAGGACTGAGACAAATGAGCCAATCAGCACACTGCCAGTAAGATACATGCCCTCCACCCCGCCGTTTAAGTGGCAAAAGAACCGTAGACTTATAGTTCGATCTTTGTGTATACAAGGTGCAGGTTCTTTCAAGACCATGTAATAATCATTGTTCGTGGCATTGATCATACACACCCGTATTATACCGTTATGCGGACTCGTGGTTGGCTTCAGCGAACTTGGGGAAGGCCCCCACCATCGCAACTCACTGCATCGTCTTAAAGTTCCGAGTCCCCATATCTCTCGTACATATCTCTCGTACATATCTGAACTTCATTTCTTCAACCGTTAATATGTCCATCTTTCCGGATTCTTATGCACTCTGTTCCGCAAACAGTTTCAAGGCCGTTAAACCAGCTACATTGATAGCGTCCTGCTTGTTCCCAACACCGCCGGCAGTTACCTGATCGAACTTCGACGATGACGCCTCAATCAGAGCAGAGCTCACGAGTTCGGTCACAGAGCTGTTTATTTCCCCAGATTGGGTAAACTTGGTGAAGGCCTTTCAATTGAGCATGTTAGGGATCGTGCTACCTTCGAACGAGTCGTTATGGTCACGAACCTCCCATGCTGCAGCAGTACCCAAAGTCTTTGCGTCCACGTTGCTTGCACCTTCGGCATAAGCCTCCGTGTGGGCTTTGTTGATAATTTCCTTATCTACTGGTTTCGACAACTCTTCCTACGTACGGACGGCTAAATGAGAAATCGTAGAACGCAGATTTGTTTCTTACTTTTAAATTTGTGCCCATTAGCTTTTGAATGGTGTTTGCATAGAGATGAGCATTGGAAGTGTCGCTCTGGATTAGTTTGGTGAGTATTTCTTCAAAATTGACTGGGAGTTAGATATTATGAGTAGGTTTAGACATAGTAAAGATCGCACGGCGCTTACTATGTCCTAGGGCGGATTTCCCTGATTCGTTTGGGGGAATGCCCACTGGCACGCCGAATTGAGATATCTGAGAAACCATGCACCGAAAGTTCATTCATACCTTGAGTTTGCTGATCGGCCTGAGCTGCAAGCTTGACGGAATTATCGGGCGCGGCAGATAGTGCCGCAAGGTTGATGAAATTGTCCTGCCAGTGGTCGGTTGAGGATAGTTATGACAGTAGCAACGCTAGCAACATACCATAATCAGATAGAAGGCTTATTATAATCTTTTCAAAGTGAACAGTTGGGGGGATATTCTTTCACAATAACGGGGCTTCGAGAGCACCTTATCTATCGTCAGCCATTTATATCGACACGTGGACAATGGGCGACAGACAGCAGGATTACGGTGGTGCAGAACGACGAGGAAACCGAGAATGAAGCGAATTGAGTATAATTCGAGGCATGGGATGAAAACGCTCTTCGAACGTATGACAGCCGTTTGCAGAATGATGACCAGGAATCTATTTCTATGCGCGTCCTTCCACCTGTGTAAAAACTCCCCTCAAACGGAGCTGAGTCGAAGCAGATGGACAAGCCTTAGAAGCCGAGCATTCTGGAAAGCAATAGAGAAATGTTGGAGCTCGGGATTGCGAGAAAAATAAACATGATATGGAATTTGAAGGTACCGGTTGCAGTTCGTCAGAGGGTAAGGGGAGCTCGAGAAAGAATATAACAGAACTTTGTCACCGTGGTCATGGATGATGCGGTTGAAGAGGGACGCGGGCATATCGGCAACTATGATGACATCATCAATACCAATAAAGGCAATCCGCTTAGCGCCTTTAAAAATGTGCTTCTCTTGAGGCTCTCCTCAGACCTCTCTCTGTCGTCGCCGTCGCCGTCCTAGTGCGCCAGTTCTCTGTCGGCAGTAACGAGGGCACAGTTTTGTTATCCTCGTAATCCCAATGGCTTCTGATGCCCTGAGAAAAGTCCAGAACAAACTGTTCCGAGGTGGTGCCCCCAACGAAGTTAACTCACCGCAAGAACGCGAACCAGGCCTTACTATAGACATTCCAAAGACAAATTTAGTGCCCACGCCTCCGCCAAAACTCGGAAGGTCGTCAGACTCTTCGCCAAAATATGCATCATCGGAGAACGAGGGACAGACTCACCGTCAACACCTTGCTCAAAAACTAGGGGGTGAGTATCAGGGAGCAGAGAAGTATAGGCTGTGGCAAGATGGCAAAAGGGAGAAACATTGGAAGAGGTGGGGCCCTTATCTGAGCGATCGGCAATGGGTAAGTGCAAAGGTCTTCGATATTCACGAAAGAGCTCGAGAGTCACTGACCTATCTTCACTTCCCCAGGCCACTGTTCGCGAGGATTACTCCAGTGACGGAGACGCGTGGAGTCACTTCCCCCACGCACACGCGCGTTCTCGTGCGTATCGCTGGGGTGAGGATGGCATCGCCGGTATATCAGATAACCACCAACGCCTATGCTTTGCTCTGTCCCTCTGGAACGGCGAAGATCCTATTCTAAAAGAACGCCTCTTTGGCGTTACTGGCCATCAGGGAAACCATGGAGAGGACGTCAAGGAGTTGTATTACTACTTGGATTCCACGCCTACCCACTCGTACATGAAGTTCTTATACAAATACCCGCAACGAAGATATCCGTATGAGGAACTTGTAGCTGAAAACCAACGACGAGACCGCGAGGTGGCTGAGTATGAGATTCTGGACACCGACGCTTTTGACGAAGATCGATACTGGGACGTTTTTGTTGAGGTGAGTCAAATTGAAGTCAATATATGCGCTTCTATCTTCTCATCATATATCTTTAGTACGCAAAAGATGCTGAGGACCCAGATAATGTCTATGTCCGCGTTACTACGTACAACCGTGGCCCCGATCCTGCAACCCTGCACATCATACCACAGTTTTGGTTCCCCAATACTTGGTCGTGGCCTATCGAAAAGCCTCCCATGCCATCGTTGATGGGTCACATACGTGGCCCACAGGATAACAAAATAGGGTGCATAACGGCTCGCCACCCTACTCTAGGCAAGACGCACCTTTACTGTCTCCCTTCGCCACCACCTGTAGGACCTACTAACGATTTCGAAGTCGATCCGAATATCGCTGCCGTTGAACCTACCTTACTTTTTACCGAAAATAATACCAATTTTAGCAGGTTGTACGGCGGAACGAACGAGACACCGTATGTTAAGGACGCGTTTCATGATCACATCATCCCTGGGCACCGCCCTCCCGAATCCGAGTCGCGCGAGGATTTCTTCTCTCCCCGCATTCGCTCGCGCACCGCATCTACTATAGGCACAGAACGCGCTGACATTCCCGAGTTGGGCCCATGCACACCCTTTCCACCCACAACCGAATATGTGAACCCCCAGATGAAGGGTACGAAATCTGCCGCTCACTACACCTTCGAGAACGTCCCCGGTAACGGCGGATGTGCTGTCGTGCGCCTTAAGATTACCTCAGCACGGCTTGGGAAAGATTTGTCCCTCGAAGATGAGGTGCTGTTTGACGATGCGGTGGAGGAGAGGAGGCAAGAAGCCGATGAGTTTTATGGGGCGCTTGAATACGGGCTTCCCATCACCGATGATCTGAAGCAGATTATGAGGCAGGCACTGGGGGGTATGCTGTGGACCAAGCAGCATTATAGGTTCATCCAAAAGGAGTGGATTGAAGGTGATCCTGGTCAGCCAAAACCACCACCCGAGAGGAAATTTATACGGAACAGGGTATGTAATCGTTCTTACGCCGAAACTAGCGAAAAGCTGATAGCTATTTCGCCGTTAGGAGTGGAAACACATGCATATAGAAGACATTTTGTCCATGCCCGATAAGTATGTTTAGTGGCAACGAAACTGCGCTCATAAAGTCACATTATACTCATGTATCATCATTATACAGATGGGAGTACCCGTTCTTCGCGGCTTGGGACACGGCATTCCACTGTGTTCCTCTTGCTCTCGTCGACCCTGCCTTTGCAAAGTCTCAGCTCGATCTCCTGACTAGAGAATGGTACATGAAGCCTGATGGCCAGATTCCCGCATATGAATGGAACTTTAGTGATGTCAACCCGCCTGTGCATGCTTGGTAAGTTCCGTTTACTGATCATTCATTCCTTCATTACACTCTCTTAATCACATTCGACTATAGGGCAACTTTCCGTGTCTTCAAAATCGAGCGGAAATTGACTGGTAAAGAGGACTTACCATTCCTCGAGCGTGTATTTCAAAAGTTGTTGTTGAACTTCACTTGGTGCATTTTGTTCCCAATTGGTGTGGACACCTGATTATTGAATTCATTACTCGTATTTTTAGGTGGGTCAATCGAAAGGACCAAGGTGGTAACAATGTCTTCGAAGGTGGGTTTCTTGGCTTGGACAATATTGGAGCTTTCAATCGCTCGGAGCCCCTTCCCACTGGCGGGACACTCCGCCAAGCAGATGGAACGGCCTGGATGGCGTTCTTTTGCCTCCAAATGTATAGTACAAAGCCTGTAAATTTTTTGCATGATCTCATAGTTGATAAAGGTTGAACATGGCGCTGGAACTTGCCAAGCATAACCCTGTATATGAAGATATCGCATCCAAATTCTTCGAAGTGCGTCGCTCAATGAGCTTTTTATTGAGCATCACTAAAGCTTGTACTTAGCATTTCATTTTCATCGCGGACGCCATGACATACAAAGAAGGTGACAACGAAATCAGTCTCTGGAACGACCAAGATGGCATGTACTATGATGCTATTGAGTTTGGGCCCGGAAACTCCATGCAGCTTCCTATTCGTAGCCTTGTTGGACTCATCCCACTGTACGCGACTATGGTGCTCGAGCCTGCTGTATTGAACCGCTTCCCTGGATTCAAGAAACGGGTTGAATGGTTTACGGATAACCGACCAGAGGTTTCCGCACGTAATATGGCTAATATAAAGGGTGATATTTTTACTCCACTTCAATCTGAAACGACGACTAACAATCCTTTTCATAGTCGGTGGGAAGGGTGAGAGGAGGCTACTGGCATTAGCGAGCAAAGAACGTCTCGTGAAAATTCTGGAGAAAATGTTGGACGAGAATGAATTTCTGAGCGAGCATGGCATTCGATCGTACGTTTTCTAGGCATCCTTATATGTAGCTGACTCAACATTCCCCTGCATATAGACTATCCAAAATGCACAAAGATCATCCCTGGGGTATGGATGTAAACGGGCAGAGGTATGAGGTCGGTTATTGGCCAGGAGACTCCAAGTCGGGCATGTTTGGTGGAAACTCAAACTGGAGAGGTCCTATCTGTGAGTGACCTTTTATCGGTCGGTCCTTCTTTGCCCGTTAATACCACCGAAAGGGCTTGCCACGAATTTTATTCTCATTGAGAGCCTGCAACGGTTCTACCAGTACTACGGCGATGATTTGCAGGTAAAGTCCCTTTTGAATATATACAATCAGTACTGCATAGCGTCTAGGTTGAGTGCCCCACGGGCAGCGGCGACTACATGAATCTGGTTTCTGTGGCGGAGGAGATTCAGCACCGCATAATTCACATTTTCAGCCGCGATATGGATGGACGACGGGCAACTAATGGGGGCAACGCCAAACTCGACCACGATCCTCACTTCCGAGATTATGTGTGGTTCTATGAGGTTGGCGGCGATTTATACTCACTGCAAGGGTCGCATTGATTGTCTTGTGCTATAGTTCTTCCATGCTGACAATGGCCGTGGCCTTGGAGCGTCGCATCAGACTGGCTGGTACGTCTATCTCATCATGATATGTATCAAGTTCTGGATGTATGTCATGGGCCGCCTAGGTCTGGTCTTGTTGCCTACCATATCCTCCAAAGTGGGGTGAACTGTCGTTTGCCGAAAACTCCCAAGAGTATGTTGCTGTACTAATAACACTATCTCTTTTACTAATTCCCAACCCATGTAGCACCACGTAGCCTTGCACACCACTACTTCGACGATGTAAGCATCCCACCTCCTTTACCTGGGGAGGGTGTAGTACTAAACATTCCATCTATAGTCGATGTCTGAGGCTGGTGATGATCCCAAATCTGCCTTTAGCGCCTACGCTGAATCCGTACATACACTTGGTGACCTGTCTCCTGATGCGTTGTAGTTTGTGTTTCCATTCTCCAACATTTGTAAGACCTGTTAGTTGCACTTCATGACAAAGGAATCATCGGACTTTCCGGTGACCTGCAGCCTAGATAACAACCTGTACTCGCGTCATACTATTATAGAGCACATTTCGTATTGTGAAAGTGCGCCACTGTTGGAAGTTGCTCATGGCTCATACACTTCGCTATGCAGCCCCCGGATTGATGATTCTCAATTAACTGGAAATACAAGTATATTTACACAAAAGACGGTGGGATCATCGTTCTACGACGATAATTCTGGAATTACGAAATGACAGGCACGGTATGCACCGATGAGTAGTTGTAATGAAGGTCAGTTCCAGTAGCGAGGGAATGCATGCGCAAGAGGTGCTGCATCGTACACAGTGAGATGTAGGTTAACTTATCAAATCGACTTGTAACACACCTGAGGCACTGGTCCGTGGTGTGGCCCTTCCACGCTTTCCAAACGACACGTGGTTACGAATAATTTTAAGGAGTGAGTTGGCAGCACCTTGAATAGTGGTACTGTTGGTGCTACTAAAATTGCTTTGGCTTTTGTAACATAATGTCATAGATAGATGATACCTATGAGAAGTGTGTGGTAGGACGTCGATGTCGAAGGTTTCTACCTATAGATCGCGTTGTGAATGGCCCTGTACACACAGACAATATATTACATACCTTTATTCGCAGGTTTTCTGGTTTGCCCTTCGAATCCAAAACTACCGACACCGTTTCAAGATTAGCAGCTACGGTCGATGAACCATAACCGACAGAGAGAAGGGAATGTGAAATGAAGTCAAGTTCGAACCTCGGCATAGATGTTCGACTTGAAGGCAGCGGACCAGAAAGACACCGACAAGTGATCAGCTTTATATATCTGAAGAAACTTTTGGTACGCGCTCCATGGATGTATCCGAGCTGTCGTTGGAAGGTGGTACCCACAGCCTTAGGCTGCAGACGAAGTTCCATGCACAACGTCACGTATGCTTCCATGAGCGCATGGACGTGCTACAGCGTGACGTCCTGTCAAGCCTAAACTAAATGTCGGCCTCCGCGGCTGGGTCAAGCTACTATTGAAGAGAATCTACACGTCAATGAGTTACAGTAAAGGGACGAGAAATTACTGTGCATATTCGAGTCTGTACATATCTGGGAGCTGAGTATTGAGTCCCTAGCACGCACAGGCGAATTGTCGATGGTATCGCGGAAGAGGTCCCTAGCTTTGTTTGTTTCCCCTCCCACCAATTCGATACACCCAGCAGCGTAGGTGCAGCTCACAGTGTAGAGTGACAGATTCTCTGGTCGGGACAGGTGCGCAATGGCGGGTCCTATCAACTCTCGGCCGCGCGCGATATCACCCTCCAAGGTCATGTATGCAGCTAAAACTGCGGTGGCTTTGTGCACATACACAATCTTGCTCTCTGGCAGTTTCTTGAGCATGGCATGTGCCTTGTCACGCTGAGCTTTGGCTTCTTCTTTGTTACCTTGCCTCTGTGCAACTTCACCCAAGGCCAAAACAGTGAACACAGGAAGTTCTACATCATTTGCGCGGTCGGCAAACGGTGACGCCTCCAGAAGATATTTCTTTGCCGATTCATAGTGGCCTTGAAAAAGCTCAGCGTATGCGATTAAATGTAATCCCATGACAAGGAAATAAGGGTCAAGCGTTTTGAGGGTGGGGAGAACACCAAGGACTATTTTGGCCGTGTCAGACTTTCCCTGGTACATGGCTACTGTTCCAAGACCAAGATTAACAAAGGCCGCCATTTGACGACGATTCATTGTCCCTACGTGCCCGCGCACTTGACACTTCGATGCCAATGTTAACATCTCCTCAGCAGTACTGTAACTGCCACGTTCGTAGTACATGACGCCGAGTGTATAGTCCGCGATGGCTAGATGGACACGACCAACAGATCCACAACGAAGGAAGAGTGCCCGTGCCGCGTCAGTGACCTTTTCCGCCTCTTGAGTTTGTCCTACACAGCGCAACAATATTGCACTGGCCATCAAGCATCGACCCTTGCAAATCTCTGGCGAATCGAGGTCGTGGATGTTGAACCATCGTTTGACGCGCTGTAAGAACGGTAGAGAGCGGGAGTCTGGTTGCAGTGGAATGATAATTTTGTGCAAGGTGAGTGGTCGAGGTTTATGTTCGGTGAGAGTATACGCAAAATCTCTAACTAGGTTGAGTAGGTACTGCACTCTTTTCGGGTCATGTAATGAAAGAGCCAAGACATGCTCTATATTCACGTCGTCCTTAGTCGCAACGACATCGTCAGCAGCGTGAGCCTCGTAGAAGGTTTGCAAGGATCTAAAGAGTGGTACAGCGGGTAGTGTGGTGTCGTGTTTCCTTAATATGTAGAGTCGGATTGGTGCAAGAACTGTAATGTAATCTTGTTTAATGTACGCCAACGAATGTTTGCATAAAATATTGGCACATATTTCTATGTTGGGGATGGTCGGGAATATCTCAGTGAGACGAGTATTGTCAAGACCTTGGGGAAGGAATGCGATGACCTGTAAGAGCTGACGAACTGTGTCTCCAAGCTGGGTGATGGAAGGAGAATTAAGGGATGTCTCGATGGTCACAGTTATACTCTGAATTTTTCCGTTTCCTGACTCGAGGAGTGTGGCACGTTGGCGGTCCCATGCGGCGACCAATTTCTCAGGTGTCCATTCGTTCTGGACGGCGGCCTGAGCAAGAAGGTTGATCGAGAGTGGATGGAAATCTACGGAGGAAAGTAGCCTGCTAAGGACAGAGAGCTCTATAGGCGGGGTATACAACAATTTGAACGCCTCGCATGCCGCACTCTCTTCTAATGCAGGTACTCGCAGTCGAATCCATTTGACATTCGGTGGGAGTACTGTAGTCCTCGTCGTCATCATTATAGCTACATTGGCGCGAGCACCAAAACCATCGATAGCTTCAGCGATTCGACCAGAATCATCGGCAGCATCGAGGAATGTTTCTGCGTTGTCAAGGACAAGTAGTACTTCATTCGTGGAGAGAGCCTTTGAGATCATAGCGTGGGTGTTAGCCAACGCATTGATTCCAAAAGATCTAGCAACCCGGTCCAGAAATGTACCGAGAGTGACTTGAGACGCATCCATGTCGTCAAATCTAACAAAGACACGATGATCATTGAACTTTGATATGATTGCATTATTGTTGAGAACTGCTCGGGCTATAGTTGTCTTTCCGATACCGCCAGGCCCTATGAGAGAAAGAGATCGGCATTCGAGAAGAGCTTGAACCGAGTCTCGGACTAGATCATCACGTCCGACAAAGATTGGGGGAGAAGGAGGTAGGTCATTAGCCAGTGTAGCGCTACTATATTGTCTAGATAAGCTCGATATGGATTTTGGAAATGGTCACAGGCACATACATGTTAGAGTTTGCTGCCGTTGAGCGAAATTCCCGAAACATTTCCATGAGTTCGTCAAGTTTAAGGTTGGCCGCAATGTTGAGTTCTGTCTATATCCTTGTCAGTTCAAAAGTACATCGGATGTGGAATGGGCAGAGATTTCACGTTGAACAGAATTAAAAAACGATCCAATGCATTCTTCCACTTCTCGATCGTCTCTTGGTTAATTTTAACATTGACAATGTTAAAGATGACACCCTTCTTAATCTTTTCCTCGACTTCCTCCCGGATGACAACTACAGAGCTGTTGGCAGCTATTTTAAGCCAACCCCGTATCAGAGGGAGTCAAGTTATCTTTCTTACTCTTTGAGCTCCGTTAACGCTCTTTGCATGATGGCACTCATTTTGTACTCTGGTATGCCAACCGTTGCACGCCAAACTACAAGCACAATCTTCTGACATTGTTCCGCAAGGTCTTGAAAATCATCTTGGTTGTTGATCGTGGACTGCGAGAGACGTAAATGGGTGGGCTCGATGTTCATTACTAGGTGCTGACCTTGACTACGTTGAGAATTCCCAGGATACCTGAGAAGACTCCTTTCACAACGCTGAGCGGGACTACATCCCTCACGATGGTGATTGTCAATATAGCATTGTTCAATGCAGATACCTTCCTTTCGTGTTCTTGGTCCGCAGCTGGTGGAAGTAACAGTGACACCTGCTTTGCAGGAAGAAGCTGTGTGACGTCAGTTACGAGAAAAGGGTAGGCAGACGAAGAGGTCGAAGTCATACTCTTTCAGCACGCGCAGCGCCCTGGCGCTGAGGTAACAGAGTTGCACGTCTTGCGGGCCGAGACTAGACAACCCGGGGTTCAAAGATCAACGAAAGATATGATGAATTCGCGACATACCACTTCAACAGGTACGCTGTCTGCACGTCGAGGTAGCATGTCGGAAGTCAAACACGGCGAAGAACATCGGTGGTGATTCTATACTTGAGATTAAGCGCTGAGAGGTGATGATCTTTTTAATATTCGACCGGTGTTATGTTCTCTCCGAAAGTCAACTGTTTGAGTTCATCTGCAGAACCTTTGGCAAAGCATGCACTGGCATCAAGAACCCATAGTGCGGTGTGCGTAACAGCCTTCATCTGACCATGACACATGATCAGGGTGGAAGAAAAGTGACAAAAATATGAATGGCCAACCCAGACAACCACTGCCATGTACCGTATATGGATCGCTCTTGAAAAGGAAAAGATTCCTAGTTGTCCACAAACACGAAAGTGAGGGAAAAGATTTGTGGCAAATCATGTTGAACTTCCATGACAAAGGCTCACAGCTATTACGGTGCAGTGGTGCTGAAAGTAGGCAATAGAGCGACAATTAGGTGACAATCAACTTCTTGCACAGCCACTTCCATGACTTGAATATACTGAAGACTGAAGTTAACGTTCATCAATCATCAATCGTTATTTAAATAATCATCTCTAGCAATCACACTACAATCTAAAATCTTCCTGGTGCAGGTCTGTGTAGGTGCGGGTGTCGAACTGCGTCCTCCTGATTTGAATGTTGAAGATTGGCACTTGGGCCACGGTTCTTTTTTTTTCGTGCTCTGTGCAAGCTCTGCGTCGTTACCGGAACCAAGCAATAGCGCTGGTGCCGTACTATTGCTATGTGTTGCGTCTTTGATGACGCCCTTGAACCTTCAAATTAATGTTGTAACTTACACTCGGCACATACGGAACTCCCTTTGACTTCGGAGAGTGTCTTCGTGTGGTGTCTGCCCACCTTCTCGCATTAAGAGCGTGCCGAAATCAACGGAACCTTTCATTTGATTCGTTGCTTCTTTTACCGTATTGAGCACACTCGCCGCGAAGGCTACTGCTGCTGAACGACGGCCACGCCCACTGAAGGTTGAAATATTCCTATCATAGTGGCAGACGCGCCCAAAAAGGGCACACTGGAACGTATTTGGCACTATATTGATGGGACTCAGGGTTCCCGACCCAACCTATGTCCATGTTTAAATTCTACGGGTCCTTATAGGTGTTGGTTCACTAAGCGTCCTCGTACCCTCAGCAATCCCAGACACGGAAAAGGGGCCTGTCTATTGCGTGCACATTGAACCTGAACTGGGCGACTTCTGCGATGACTGCTAATGCAAGAAGTGCCAGATGGGAAGTGCAAATGCGGAGAGTGTACTGGTCATCCGCGTTATATCGAGGAGAGGAACGAATGTGGCAGCCAGGTGGGTTTTCGGACTACCACGACCAAGTCTGATAGCGGGGCAGGTTCCCACCCCAACCCACATAAGCGTACTACAGTCGGCTCTTCGACACCTCAACAGAAAAACAAGGCGATCAAAGCAGCCCTCGAGGTAGAGAAGAAGGCTCAGGTTACTCGACGATTCTGTTTGGTCACTTTCAACGATGAAGATGCAAACTGTTCCTAGACGTGACATATAGTTCCGAGAACGCTTTCCAACGAACTCGTGAGCGATTTTCTACCCGAAATATCTGAATTTCCGTAACTGACCTTCAGATAGCTCACTAGGCTCGAATATTTGTGGGGCCTTTCGTACAGATCTCGATATTGTATACAACTTAATGAGCTGTAAGTGTTGATCATCAGTATAATTCAATGAGAAAACTAAATATTTATAAATCCAGTAATTCCCGATCTACGCCGCTCGTTCGATAGTAACTATTGGGCCTTCGTTCCTATAGATAGAGCCGTCCTAGAAAAGATAGGTGACAGAGACGAACAGCGCGAACCAATTACGGTACGTATCACAGTTGATATTATTTATGGAATCTTAACATACCTCAGGATCTATACAAGACCACGAAGACGTTTATATTGCCACTACCAGGTATGGAAGCTGTCATCCATAGACGACTTACCCACCATACGCCACGCGAGGAACCGGACATCAGTATAATTTTCCTTTCGAGACCCTCCCGATTATCCAACCACATATACGGCCTCACTTTGTCATATACAATCTGGTGGTCAAAACGGGAGAACACAAGTTCAATATCAATGGCCTGGGTGAAGGGCGGTACCCAAGGTTTTGAGATTGGACGGAATGCAATATCTCCGCTTTGATCACCATATGCAGAAACATTTACCATTCGTGGGTGGGCACCCCCATACCAGAGGAGTTCATTAATTATGACAACCAAGCTGCGAATAATCATAGCGCAGGCAAATAAATCTTCGTTCTAAATCGAAAATAGGGCCCCTAACGTAGAGGACCGCAACGATAACAATACCTCCGAGCCCACCGACGACTTGTGGGACTTCCTTGATGACGAGATCGGATTGCGTCCCACTGACTCTGTTACCTACATCCCCCAGAACGATGATAGGGACTCTGACGACGGTTCTGATGACGAAGATGAAAACGGCGACGAGAAGATAGTTGAGGAGACTGACGCCGATTCTCCATCGATGGCTCGCTGATGTTGATCCTGTCCTCCACCCTCTTATTCCAAACTCAGAGGGATGAGGCCTCACTGAAACCAAATCTGATAGTGACCATGAGTCTGGTTCGACGATGGTTGGCTCATTGGTACAGGCTGATGTCAAAATGCGTGACATGTGCTTTACGGAAGGTGTGGATACGCCCCCGCCTCTAGAAATGGTACCATTCATTCCTCTGCTATCGGTGACCACATTGTTTCTTCACGGCGCCCTTACATACACAATATCCTGCTATCCGCCACAAATCCCACATGCACATCCTGCTATAGAACGCTGACTCGGAATTCTCTTAAAAACCTCTTTTTCTGACAATTATCACGATGTTTGTCCTCTAGATCCATAAAGTTGGGCAATAGATCATCATGAACGACTCCCTTTATTGAGAGGCTGACATCACCGTTTGTAAAGCAGCATGGTGCAGTTGGAGGTGTGTGTGAAGAGTTCACATTCATTCAACCTGTGGCCACTCGATCGAACCGAGATGCTGCCATGGCGTGACTATTACACGAGAGTATTTTTGTGGCACACTGGTGTGTACGGATTCTGTAATATCTCAATTAATAGCTGACTCGGATAACGATTTGCATGTCGTTGATCTGACCATGAGCTCGAGTTCTTCGTTCTTTTTTTGCGATAGTACCTTATAAGGATCGGACGCCAAAGCAGCATGGCGCAGTTGGAAGCGCGCAGGGCCCATATAATACCGTGGCGGTTCATGTGATATTACCCTGAGGTCACTCGATCGAAACGAGTTGCTGCTATGGGTAAAGAATCCATGATTTTTTTTTTTCTTTAGTTGTTGAAGCATGGATGGATAACCGACTAAGGGGCGCTCGTGAGCACTACCTCACAGTCACTGGTTATTATTAAGGGTGCGAGCCGAGAGGTAACATACACCTTTACAGGTAATGGATAGAGTAAGAAGCACAGAGGGAAGGCCGACTGGTATGCGAATAGAATAATTTATCATGCCAGTTGGTGCTCTTCTCTCGTAATGCCTTGAGCATCCAAGGCTGCCTGTAGCCCAAACGTTGATCGGGGTCGGGCGCTGGTCCTGGCAGGTTACGTGGTGCTGCTCCAAGCTCCAAGCTTTTTGCCGATTGCTGCCAATGGCCGAGCGACGAGCCCGGCCCCTATGTATACTATCCAGCATACCAGCCGTAAGTCAAGTCACTAGGTGTTTGGTGCATGCTTGAGGTAATTCGGTTCGGCTTTAGTGATGAATTGGGTTCAAGTTGGAGGACATGCCCTCGAAATGCTGGAAGCAGAGAGTCAGAAGTCTTAACGGCTGGATGCACAGTCTCGGGATCCCGGATGTGGGTGTGCAAGAGGGAAAGGGTGTACATAGGTCGTGACAGCGCCCAGACACGACAGGCATACTTTACTTGAATACAAGTGTGAAAGACAAGCACAGTCCGTCTGTCAGACTATGTACCAACGGCAAATAGGAAGAAACTCAAATGCCCCATGGGACCGCGTAAATCGCTGTGTTAAGCGGTGTCGGGAGACAGGGAAAGAAGAACAGATTGTTCCCAGTGAAGCGGGAGGCGTGGGTTAAAAGTACATAGGAGTACAGAGACCGAGTTGCAACGAAGGCTGTGAGATGCAGGTAACAGCGCCGACGGTCACGATGACTGGAACAGGAGAATTGACGGCTGATGATTGGATACAAGATCGGCAAAAGTTCGGGGAGGTGGCCGGGTATTTGGCAGTGTTGTGGTTAGGTGTGAAGGATATATGGCCACGTATTGCCACGTATTTCGTTACGATTCTCCACGTTCTCGTCCTGCTTTCCGCAGTAAACTCTCTTTCCTCAAGACCAAGACACATTCCCTCTGCAACCCAAAATGCAGAACTTTGTCGATCCAGCGTCACTCTCCCCGGCCCCTGACTATGACGATGTCTCGTCGCCGGCTGCCTCAACCTCGTCATCATCCAATCCCCGCAAACGGCCTCGCACCGAAACCTCGTCAGAGGAACGCAAGGAGGCCCGTGCACACCGTAACCGTATAGCCGCACAGAACTCGCGTGACCGCCGCAAGGCTCAGTTCACTTATCTCGAGCGCAGAGTCGCCGAGCTCGAAGAAGAGAACCGCTCTCTCCGAGCTACCCGAGGTGTCCCTCTTCTCCCTGTCACCGCCTCGTCTGCTTTCAAAGCAGAAGAGGAGCACAAACGGCTTGAAGCCAGTGCCCGTGACCGTGAAAACGAAGAACTCAAGGAGCGTATCAAGACTCTTGAGCGTGGCTGGGACGCCGTTCTCAAAGCCCTCGCCGCTCAAGGTCTCCCTCTCGCCACAACAACAACACCTCCACCTCCCACATATCCCATCTCACCAGCCCCCTCCCATTCCTCTCTCGACTTTTCACCCGCCCCTTCCTCATCACCTGACCTCCGACCCGAATCTCCCTCAACCGAGCAACAACCCGAGTCCGCTCGCCACCTAGCACGGGTGGCGTACATCGGTGCCCCGATGTCCCTGCAGCGGGCGGACTCTCATTCGACCTCGGTTCCCTCCTCTTCCCCACCAGCTCCATCCCCGCTTCGAACAATAACCAATCCCCAGCTCCCACGCACTCGAACTCGAACAACAACGAGCCAGACGACGCTACCATGGAAAACCTCTTCATGGAGATCCTCGCCTCGCCCCTCCCTGCCCCAGCGACCCCGCACCACCGCCCTGCTGCAGCGACCGCAAGGTCAGCCGCGCAAGCGTCCGTCGGGGACAACGCCGAGGCGGCAGCATCAGCAGCAGCGACGGTGGGTCTTGATTCTGCGTCGGAAGTAGCAGCTGCCGGGGAAGCGACTGGGATGGAGCTTGGAGCGGAGGAGTTGATGGATTTGGGTATGTTGACGGCGGGCGACGGTAGTGGGGGAGCTGTGGACCTGGGACTGGGTATGATGATGAATGACTCGGAGTGGGATGGAGGGTTGGAGATGCAGAGGATACTGGCGTCGCTTGGTGTGGCGAATGAGTATCAGCAGCAGCAGCAGGGCGGTGTCTCGGATGAACTGGCCTTGGAGCTTGGGTGGGCGTATACTGGGGCGGGAGGTGTGGAGGGGTTGGGTGTGGGTGTGTTTTGAGTCGCCTCCTGGTGACTTGGATCCCTGGACCCGCCTCTATCTATCACGAAGACGGACGACGATGCGGCGAAACGACCGATGTGGACGCTAGATGCGTTTTCACTTTCGACCGCGGCCCCATGTAAATTATTCGACTCGACAATGATTGGGCTTCTCGTCAACTTGTGTCTTCTCCCCTCCCTCCCATCAAGCAATGTATACCCCCCACCTGTCTTGAAAATTGGCCTCCCGGCCATGCTGCTTTCTGTATCACTATCAAGGTCTCTCCTATACATATCAAGTCCATTGGTCATTCATCATCAAATCTCGGTCTCTTTTTCTCTTCGGTCTACTCTACTCTACTCTAGTTCTCTCTTCTCTCCGTCTATTCCTATCTATCTATTTACTCTACATCCAACGTCTCTCTTCCTCTATTTCTCTCGGCGCATTTTTTTTTTTAACACGGTCATTTAGTTCGCATCCGTTACTCTCACTCTACCGACATACGATTACCAACCTCCCCCCCTCTTAGTGAGGACACGCCATGGCTCTCCCTCCTTTTCTCTACCCTTACCCTACCTTATCCATGCATCCCACCTCGTGCTAGCTGGGCATCGCAGCGCGCAGCGACAGGTGAATTCTCTGCTCCTCTTCGGGGTTGAGTAGAGGGCGCTTGTTGCGCGTCGTTTTGTGGTGTTTTTTTTTGTACGGGGTGTGTGTTGGTTTTTGGTGGGTGGGTGTGGTTTTTTGTCGTGGTAGTTACGTACGTGGTTTGGTTGGTAGGTTAGTGTGTGGTGGGAGGGAAATGTGATGTGTTCTTTTTGACCCGTGATTCTTGGTGGGAGGATAAGACTTTGAGCGTTCTTCTGGAGGCGCCTTGTGCCATTTTTTAAGAGGTTTGACACGCGTTATACACGAACAATACCATGTACTGGTCTAAGGGGCGTTTTCAACACTCTTTATGTGAATGGCTTGCTCGCTGTACATGGCTCTTTTGTCAATGGACATGGTTCACTCGTTCAGTGTGTGTATCATAGTGGTGAATCTTTTCAGGTACGTTGTTCGACTCAAATTTGGAACTCGAGGCGCGTGCACGTCAGCTGCGTTGGGTGTCCGGGGCAAGGCTTTTCAAATATCAAGGAGTTGGTTGTTGGTCAAAGAAACGTTAAACGAAATATATATAAAATGCTAGCGTTAAAATCGCTCTGGAAGTTAGCACACCTCGTAGACTGACATCCGATCCGGTCCCCGAGAATGCTCATGGCGTTTGCACGGATGCTTCAAACACCAAGGAATTGATTGTGGGTCAAAGAAACGTTAAATGAAATATGAAAAAAAAAATACCAGCGTGATTCATCGTACCACTACTACGTCAAAGATCGCTCCGAAGCTAGTACAGCTTGTAGACCGACATCCGATCCGGTCCCCCACAACGCTCATGGTAATTATAAACACAGGCCATTCCACACTCGGTATCGGGGGCAATGCCAGAGGACGTTGCCAACTGCGCCTCAGTACCACACCCTGGAGTGTTTCCATCCATATGAGCCACACGAAAAATAAAGGAGGTAACAACACTTACAACACTCGTTTCTGAACTCGATTCCAGCATACTGGAATCCAGCTGTCTTACAACCGAGGGCGCAGACCTCCAATGTGAAGAAGCGGGTATCCACGATGGCGCGATACGGGAAAACTTTGGCCGTCTGGGAATCGCTGAAAATACAAATGGGTGTCAAGAACACCGTTTTTTTTGGCAGTATAAAACCGAGCGAACGTACTGATAACAGCCTTGGTACACCTCATTGTTGCCGATCGTCAATGGCGCCCTCGTAGGCGACCCGAATAAATACTCGACGACCGTCAACCGATCTTGGCCACCGCAGGGCGAAGAACTGTTTCCTAGACAAGGTACATTACATTCACTGTCGTCGACCTTGACAGCAGGATCTTGTAATACCCAATCACAGGCTATAGTTGAGAATTTAAGAAGCGAGCTTGGAGGGGGGGTAATTATGTTATATCTCACAGCATGCGCTGCCACCCTGGACGCCGACGTAGGCGAGGCCGTAATAGCCGGTTTGGCTGGTGCAATGGTCTAGGCAGCCCTCGATGGTTCCGGCACTTGTGTAGAGCATTGTTAGAGCGTCGATTGGACCGGGATTACTGTTGGAGGGGCAAATGGGATGATAATCAGAATGTAGTTCGATTAGGAGCCTTTTCGGCTTTGCGGGACGTACGTGAAACATCCTAGATAACTAAATTCCCACTTGTAGAGGTCATCGGGTATGGTAAGGCCAGGTGGGAAGTCGCGGGGTGCGACACGCTCAACTGCAGTAGCACTTGCAGCGAGAGGCTGGGAAGACGGATGTGATTAGTTATATGCTCAAGAAGAGTTGAGGATATTTATTACCTGTAGGGCCAAGAGAGAGGCGAAGGTGATTGCAAATAAAGGTAGCATCGAGAAGGTTTCTGTGTTGAGAGTAGAAGGTTCCCCTCACTGCACGCAAAGCATGGAACATCGTTTGCTTTATAGCTGTTCCGGTACTAATCCAACAGTGTGCGCACGAAGCCCGGAGAATCTTGAGCACTTCGACTAGTCAGTCAGCTTTCGAACACGTCGGATGAGGCTGCTTTCGAAGTTCGAACACGTCGGGTTTATCTGTCGGGGACCATCTGCCGGGGACCATCTGCCGAGGACACAGGCTGGCCGTGCAAACCTCAGTGTTGAGTACTGTCCGTAGTCTGATCATTCCATCAGAATCTTTCCAGACATATATGTTTTTGCAAAATAAAGCTACGCTCACCATGTTAGACTATCTGTATTTTGAGTCACATTCGAGGGCCACGACTCCGCTTCCATGTATGCCATTGACTTGGAACTGGTGTTGGTAGACGGTGTATTGGTAAGGGTAACGAGCTCAGTTATTAAGCCAGGAGGACTCGTTTTGACACAAAGAAGGTTGTTTAGACAGGAACGTGCCTATGCTGGACATCTTGCACAAAAATTCATCCGCTAACTAAATTTATGCTTACCGTAAAATAATAAGTTCATCAACATATAAATAAGATTTC
>JABCKU010008132.1:0-99345 GCA_018221655.1 Myochromella boudieri
ACATATTAGTATAGTTACATATTCTAATATATCTTTGGATCCCCCTCACTAGTGTCTGTGAGCCATTCACACACCTCGGAGGTCACTCTTACAGCTCTGCCTTATATGGCCCTGTTGCCAGTATATGGAAACCTCAGACTGTGCCTTCCTGGCCCACTGACAGGATACTCAGAGGCTCTAACCAGCATAGGTTTTATCTGTATAAGCCTACCACTATTATCCTTAGGCCTGTAGGCTGCCACAATGCCTTCTTTACTATGCCCAAAAATGTAGCAGTGATTGGTGACAAATGTAAGAAGGGTAATTCTGAGTTTGATATTAGTCAGTATTTGCTGCATACTGTGTGTTTTCAATTGATACTGACAGGATCTTTCAATTTTGTTTTTGGCTTTGGTATTTCAATGGCATGCATGCCTATGATCAGCACACCAAACAGCCTGAGCTTCTCCACACGCTGGACCTCTACTTGCCCCATACACATCCAACACCAACACTGAGTTACAAGGATCACTATACAAGCTCCAATCTGTGACTCCAAGTCAGGTGATGTATCTCCAGCACCACCAGCCAAAGCAAGTTTCTTTCAAGCATCCGGCCCCCAGTAGGCTAGAGTTTGGGCGCAAATGCCATTAGCCCCAGGCCGACAACATAATAGTGCCGCACCACTTGACAAATTGCCATTGGCCCAATTCTCGGCCCACAGCTGCTTTTCCCAACATTGGTGCTGACTTCCCGTATTCCAAACCTTTCTCAAACGCCCATGGCCCCACCTACTGGGTTCAGATTCCTGCTGTGCCCACTTCTGCTCCTGCTCCAGATCAGAACGCCAACAAAAACAACAACACCAACACCAACTGCCTTCCTGAGCCACCTATGGACTGGTATCTCCAGCCCCATCTCCAGCCTCACATCTCAAGTGATAGTAATAATAATTCTGACTGGCTGCAGTCCTCATATGCTTCCTTGTACAGTGTTGGTGGTGGAAGAAGGAGACACATGCACCTTCAGGAGGAACTGCTGGTTAGTGTAAGGGGAACATCTCTTCTAGACCTCCAACACTATTCCTGGCTTAGCCTACACAGCCGTCGTCATCATCCTAGACACCTACACAGCTGCCAGTCATCTCTGTGCCCCCTTGTCAACAGTACATAGCCTTACACAGTAATATGCTGGCAGCTGTAAACATCAATATTTTTCATTGTAGACTACTGTTTAGCAGTGTACACCATTGTACTTCCATAAACTTGAAATAGACTCCATTGGTTTTCAACGTAAACCAACAGAGAATATCACTGTGTAATGTACATCAATGATGGCCAATGGAAACTGTTGAGCCATAAATGTACACCAATGATCACCAATGGAGGGACTATAGTCTACAAATGGTGCCCAATGGTGCGTAAATGAGCTTCCATGGATGACAACAGCTCCCATTGGCTACCATGGTCTGAGAGCCAATATTGTGACACAAGGATGGTGATATAAAATTATATTCTAAATTTAAATGATAGTCTAGAAATTCTTAGAAAGATTTCTTTCTTTCCTTCTAATCCATTCCTCCATCACTTCATTGTAAAGTGTCATGATAACGTGAATAAAGAAGTCAAAAAGAAGTTCTAGTTCTGTGCCGACATCTGGCGCAACTGTGAGCCAAACCCATAACCAAAAGATAGTGCGTCATAAATTTGTAATGGCCAAGAGATAGTGCGATGTAGACATTGAGGGCCAGGGGATCGCACATATTGGTGATTGAGAACGGCGGTGTTGGTGGCCAATGGTGATCAACAGATCAATTAACACTGCCATTAGTCATTGATAAGATTAGATAGGGTTGGCTACAAACCATTGGAGGCTAATGATATCCGTTGACCACTGTTGACCATCGACAACCACTGATGTTTACTGATGTCCACCAATAACCAGCTATTGGTGAGCAATAACCAACAATAAACAACAAAAGCCGCTATTAACCCTTGATGTCCACCAGTAACTGTTGTTGGCCACTGTTGTCCACCAATTTCAAGTAGCAGGCATATAACTCGCCTTACACTGCTTACACTTACCTATGTTTGCACACCTTGTCCTGCCTTCCGCACTGCCTTATTACTCACTGCCCTGCTATGTGTTGCTGTGCAGTAGATTGTATATATAGTTAGTGTTTCGAAGTCAGGTCTGCTAAACCCTGTTTGTAACCTCAACTCAACCTAACTCAACCCCTCGTAACCCAACCAGGGTCTAGGTTTACCTCCGGTCCATGTTTGAGGGGTCTAAGGTCTAAGGTACTTGGGTAGACTGCAAAAAACCGTTTAGACTGGTTTAGACCACTTTAACCCAATGTTAGGGTTACAAATGCACAGAGTGCATCTGGGGCACATCATTTGATGTATTTCAGCCAGAACGCACTCAATTTTGGCAAATTAATTGATGTTAAACTATTTTTGGGACCCTTACATATTGTTCTTAATTTAGATAAGCTTTTCCCCCACCCTGTGGGATGAGATTAGATGGATGTGTGAGATGGGCTTTGGATAATGTTGAATAAAAAGTGTCATGTGTTTCTCATGTGACCCGGCACGTCACCCAAATTGGGCAGATTGGGCATTTCAAGTGCATTTTCATGTATTTCAGGCATTGTGCAATGAGATTACAATTTTTTGATGATGTAAGACCACATATGGAATTCCAAAATATGTTATAATTTATGTGATATGTTTCCCCCATGCATGGAGGGTGATTTTCGGTGGATGCGCACATTGGAGTTTGGATGCACTTGCCATATATAGTAATTCCATGAGTTGTAACCCATTTGGACTGGTTTTTTGAGAGTCTCAGACCGGTCTGGACCTGTAGGGGTTTAGACCGGTCTAAACTGGTCTGGTTGAGTCTCATGGTCTATGAATAGACTGTAGACCGGTCTAGGTTAAGGTTCATCAAAATTTGATAGACCATGGACCTGGTCCGGTTGAGGGTCTAAGGCCTCGGATGTCACAAAACCGGACCCGACCTGACTTCCAAACACTATATATAGTAGAAGTCTGGGATAGCATATTCTCAGACTTGACAATAAACTGTCTTCTGGGCTTACACATTAGACTAACAGTAAGCCTCCCCAGAAATGTCTTCTTGTCGTTTCTCTCTTTGCTCTCGACTCCGTTTCTTGTTGTTGTTGTTGGCCATTCCCCCGCCTCTTCCACTTTGTGATTGCTGTCCTCGTTGTTCAGGTTAACACTTTGATGTGACTTGTATCCTTGGCAAGTACTTCCCTTACAGTTAGAACATCATCTCTGCAGTTCCAGCAGCAGCAGGTATGTAGTAGCCATAACTATAACAGTCATATGGGGTCCTTGTTAATGTCCCATACATGTGAGGTTCATCTTCTGCTCTATTTACAGCATTCATTTCCTTACTGGTAAGCCAAGCAGCCCATCAACTTTTTCTCCCTCCTATGTCCCTCCTGCTCTCCACCTTATTGCGCTTTCGTCATGTGCATCATTGAATCCTCTAACTGGCAGGCTAGCATATTCCTCCAGCAGAAATTGAAAGTCTCAGATCTGGAGAAGAGAACAAAGATTGTGGATGCAATTTGTAAGAGGGGGTTTGAGATGATGGTCCATTGGTATGAGTTTTCCATTTGTCCTTTTCCCAAGGTCTGGACATAGGCTGATATATGAATGATGCAGATTTGGTAATTGGGCTGTGCAGTGCTGTCTCAAAGCTACGTCTGCTATCAAGGAACGAAACAAGATCACTGCTTGTATGTGGTACACTCTCCCTCTCTGGTACTCCCCTCTTTCTTCCACTGGAACTGACTCAAACTCATTCGTCATATAGAGGCCACATTATAAAACTGGCAACAAACTGCTACGGTTGCCACGTCCTCCAAAAGGCACTCTACTGCAAGGCCCAAAGGCACTCTACTGCAAGAACATCAGGCTGCTTGTTGTATCTGAGCTCCTTGGGGATCTGGTACAGACATTGGTGAATAAATATGTGTTGCATGTGTGGACAAAGGTAGGCTAGCTTGTTCAATGACACTTTTACTCATGTCAAGTAACCACCCGTATGACGGCCGTAGATCATGGGACTCTTGTGGATGGCCCCAGTGCCACCCATCTTTGCATGGCATGTACCTCTTTATATGCTAATATTGTGCCTGTGCACTAATGCCTATCCACACAAGTATGAACATGTCTCTGAAGGGTAAATGGATCCCATTTGCGTGTCATAAGATTGGGTCTGTCATTGTTCAGGTACTGTTCTTCCTTCACTAACTTTTTCCTTCCCCCTTTCTCCTTCTTATCCCTCGGGCTCTAGTATTGATTGATATTATTATGTGTGTGCTCACAGCACACATTCCTGCATCTAGAATTTGACACCAAAGACAAGATTATGAATGAGCTAATTGGAAACAGCTTAGGTGTTTTTATGATGGTGACAAAGAATTGATGGTGGTAGCATTGTGTTGAACATAGTAAGCTTTTTGTCCTTGCGCCCTCTCTGACCATCCCTCTCTACTATCCCTTCTCATTTCCCTGCATGTGGATATGTACTCAGGAAAATTACACTTGTAGTCCTCAAACACAGCTCTGAAAAACATTGTATACAAACAGTGCAACATCTTCTGGATGGCCTTCTTGATTTTGCGACAAGCAAGCATGGTTCAAAGAATGTATTAAAGGTGCTCAAGACAGGTGGGAGGGTGACATTAGATCTGATTGTAGAGCAGATGTGTAAGCCTATCAAAGGGTGCATTCTGCCTCTTTCTTCTACTAGTAGACCCACTTACGTTTGCACTATCAAGCAGATTCAAGCACCCAATGATTGTTGACCTTGCACTGAACACAACGGGATGCCAGCTGATCACCAGTGTACTACCAGTGGTATTTCTTGGATACCTTCTCCTTCTCCAGTACACTAACTCTGTTGCATTTGGCAGCTATGGCCCTGTAGGCAGATAAGGACCAGTGAGCACTGCTGTATGATTGTATTTTAGGGCATTCTGTCACACTAAGCAAGTGCAAGACTGGACTGAGAATTATTGATTTATCAGTGTGAGCCTTTCTTCTATGATACCATTATATTTTACTGAGTTTTGGAGGTGCAGTGGCAGAATAGTTTACTTGTTGATTCTCCTTGTTGTAGATTGACTGACTAGGGCTTTGATTATAGTGTACTATGAATACTGAGGCCCTTTCTTGATCTTGTAATCTTCATCAATTCTGGGTGAGATCTTCAACTATTGTCATATATCTCAAACTTGTTTCAAACAACTGGCCTACTCACTAAATGATCACGACACCCAGCATCTCACAATCTCCAATGCAAGCACCAATATGCATTTTAAGCTGCGTCAATGTTTCTACAAATTATCTTGCTCGCTATATCTGCAAACCTGTGATTCAATATCTTGGCAATACCATAGCTGGACTCAGATTTTCATTATTTTAACAGAGCCATCATCATCTGGAACTGTGGTAAACAGGATTTTTGATACAGTATTATGCTTTTACTCATCATTTCCTGTACTTAAAGGTCTGAAAATGTTACCCAACCCAATTATACATCATGGCGCAGCCTTCCACCTGAGTCCAGTTAAGTAACCACAACAATCCTGGTTGATCTTATAGGTCTTATAGGTCATAGAAATGTTCTATAATATTTCTAGATGTACACATGTCAATATTGCGCACCCATAATTGTTCCATATTTTATAATGAATGATACTGAGATATACTTCTTCTCATTCCTTAGTATGCATTGTCGAACCAACTCAAGTCTCTAATATTTCTACATCTTTTCAGTTTCCATATTTCTGTATCAACTTCCATGGTTGTCCACAGACCCAAGAACTCAAGAATATTTCTGCCTTTTATTGGATATCCAGAATTGTTCCCATATCTGATAGGACCTGATAGGACCTTACACTACAATGCATGGTTGTCTCAGGCTGGGGGCCATTTGTTTGTTTCAAAAGGTAATACAAACTCCTCACACAAACTCCTGATGTACAGAATGAACTTGCAGATGATATCCAAGCAAAGCAGATACAGGACAAAGATGATTTGGAATGTAGCAGCAACTTATAAGTTATAACAAACTGGGGGTGAAGGGCATTTCATGCCCAAACACAAGTCCACATGGCAATAAATCAAAAATCAAATTACAAATTTTCTATCACAAGGTTTTTGTTGAATCTATTACATGCAACACCCCATGGAAGGTGAACTGTATTGAGGATGATGGCTACAACTACAAATGATATTATGGAGTAGAAAATTGATGTCCATGAAGTACATGCAGGTGCGCTGTAGGAGTAATTTAATCTTGTATATACAGAGCGACAGAGATGACAGAAGTATAAACAACCTTTGTTTTCACCAGTCTTATAATAGGTATAAGCCGTTTCTGTCAGAACACTTTTAAATTTTTCCAAGTAGCTGTATACATAACCCCTTCCTCTTTTCTCCCCTCTCCCCTCCCTTCCCTTCCTTCTAACCCTCTCCTCCCCTCCTACCACCCTTAACCCTCCCTTCCCTCCTTCCTCCTTTTTCCTACATTCAATGTAACATTCCTAACACTCCTTTCATGTATAACACAATACATCACTGTCTTTTATATGTTACACTAGCTGCATTAACCTTTCCCCCAAATTTTAGCTTCCCATGAATGGGGGAGAAGGGAGAGTTAGAAACGCATATATTATCACATGATAACGCTCAAATGATCACAAAGACTGTAACTGATAAGAACGAGTCCTTACATAATAAGGACTCGTAATTCTGCACCCAGTGTACAGGGGCAAATATTTATTCTAATTGAATGTGAATGGGTCAACCAAATAGCTGCAACATTTGGACGCGTCCTCTAGTCCATCCAATTAGTTCCTTCCTATCGTCCACGATGGCCCCAAATGCTATGGCTCTTGATCCAAGACCACCAAAGCTGATTCTAGACAACTTTATTGCTACAGCATTATCCGCAACACCACCAGCCCTCCATCCTTATTTTGAAGCTTTCCGAAACCTTTATACGCGAAAGTACGTTTCAAATAAGTATGATTGTGTCCAATTCACTGACGAGCCATATCAAATTTAAAGACTATGGCATCAGCTTACGCAAAAACTATTCCAATTTCTTAACGACCCGCAGAGTCAAGCATATCGTGTCGATGTCTTCGAGCAGTTTGTGAGGGACTTTGAGAGCCGGATTAACCAACTTCGCCTTGTCGAAATGGGCGTCAAAGTCTCCAAGGAGATCGACAGTAAGTATTACTTTGTATGCTTGACAAGTGGCTTAGAGCCACTGACTAATATAAACTGTTAGACCCGCAAACACATCTGTCATTCCTTACTTCCCTTCTCTCGCGACTCGATGTGACCAAATCAGAAGAGGCTCACGTCCTCCTCTTGGCTACCATTGCACATGCAAAACTATTATACGGCGATTTGGAGGGTACAAAAACTGACATGGATGCGGCATGGAAGGTTCTAGACCCCCTTGAGGGCGTGGACAACGGTGTCAATGCTGCGTATTATGGGGTGGCGGCTGATTACTACAAGGTATGTTGCGCGCTTACTCCACTTTACATTTAAACGTCATTCAACCGGGTTTGACGAAGGCAAGAGCGGAATACGCGCCATATTATAGGAATTCGCTGCTTTATCTTGCGTGTGTCGATTCCGAAAAGGACATGACGCGAGAAGAGCGACTTGTTCGGGCCCACGATCTGGGTATCTCCGCATTCCTTGGCGATACTATATACAACTTTGGCGAGCTTGTAAGCATTTGAGTTAGCCTCAGACTTGCAGAGCTGATATATCCGTTAGCTAATGCATCCAATATTGGACGCGCTCGGTGGGACACCGCATGAATGGATCAAGAAACTCCTTTTCACTTTCAACGAGGGCAACATAGGCAAATTCGAGGCTCTTGCGCCCTTGTTCCCCAAAGAAGTTTGTACATATTTCAGTGTAAACTTTCACGTCACCAAATATTCTTTTTTTCAATAGCCCATTCTGCAAGAGAACTACGCATTCCTAAGGCAGAAAATCTGTCTTATGGCCCTCATTGAGTCTGTGTTCAAGCGAAATGCCGACAACCGCACAATGAGCTTCCAAACAATAGCAGAGGAGACAAGACTTCCAATTGATGAGGTCGAACACCTAGTCATGAAAGCCCTCAGGTTTGCCATTTATTCCTTAGTCAGATAGGTGGTTAATCAATGAATTGTAGTCTGAAGCTCATCCGTGGATCACTGGACCAGGTTGACCAAAAGGCACAGATTACCTGGGTACAGCCTCGCGTACTTTCACGAGAACAGATTGGTACTTTGGCTAAACGGCTAGACGCTTGGGTGAACAAGCTGAACTCCGTGGAACAACGAATTGCACCTGAGGTGCTTAATACCGCCACGTAATATATGTAATTATCACCAATCGATTTTCATCAAAATAGTGTTCACCGTTTCGCCGCTGGTGCCAGTGACAACTATAATTACCGTACAAAGCAAGAAGCTGCGAGAATAAAATTTTGCTAGAGACCCTGAAAACTTGCTGGAGACCATGAAATGGGCGATGTATTACTATATTTTTGAGACCTATGCTATATATACATTACTACAGTAACCTATCATTTTATGCACAGCTCGAGACAGCTTGAAATAATAGTGACATGTCAAAGCGGACGATTCAGATTTTGATTAATGATTCATGCACGATTCATGTATCCGAATCACTCATGAATCCTCCTCTTCAACTTTGACTAACCACTTTTCCAGAGCCTAAAATCACTCAGTCGCCAACTCCAGAATCTCAAGATTCCCCGTGCTCACCAACTTCGATTTTACGAGGATGACCTGTCTGACTTATCTTCCGTTGCTTCCTCAGACTAAGACTTGACTCAGGCGGTGATTGTCCAACTTGGGATGACCTCCTTGGCTCCGATTGGCGTATGAGGTGGGGACATCATTTTATCACAAAATAAGCATGGATATGTACCATGTGCTGTTGAAACTTGATACAAAAGAATGCATTTTGCCATCTGGAAACTTGTCCCAATTCTTTCTTACCGCATGGATACGAACTCGCTACACATCCGAGTCTGTGAAATCGTCCTTGAACCGAGTCAGGATTGCGGCGCTTCACAACAGCTCCTAAACTTAGGCAAGACCGGTGTGTCGCTATTGAATGGGTAACACAAATACTATCCCCAATGACCAGAGTCAGCAATAACCACCTGCAGTTTGTGAAAGAAATTATCATTACTTGAACTATGTGCGTATCAAAATGTTATAGTAAATACAATGTGGACGCCTCCAACTTTAAGCGTCAAGTCTGCCTTCTTGGATTGCCTTCCTCATTGGATTCTGACTGGGCGGGATTGCGCCTGTCTTTTCCAAACGGTCAAACAACACGAACAACTTCTCCATCTCACGCTCTTTTTCCTCGTCCGTCATCTCCGGCAGATCTTGTTTGGGCTCCACTGCTGTGCCTGTAATTGGGTTGATTGCAGCACCAGTTGTCGTCTTCGTTGGCGGAGTAAATGTGCTGGTGGAAGCGGTGGGCGCAGGGGGTGCGTTGAGGATACCCTTGTGGAATAGGAATCCTGCAACATTTCCATAACCTACCAGGGCTGACAAGATTGAAGCTGTAAAATAGATAAATTAGACACTCAAAAGAGATATTTTCATTTTGTTCACCATCCGAATTGCACATTCCATACAACAATTCTCCAACAGCATCCTTCAACCGGGGCTGATGAACACTCTGCATAAGCCTCAAGCATCGCCCCAGGATATCTGCCCTACCCTCCAGAGGCATCGAGCGGTCCAAGTCATTAGGAACAATCCACTGGCGCACATGTGTCCTTGACGCCTCATCTGCAAAGCAGAACCTTGAAATAAGCACCACGAGAGGTGAGAGCAAATCATCCAACGAATTGTCGGGCGATTCTTGCTTACACCGGTCCCGTACTTCATGTTCGTCGACGTCGACGGCGGCGGGGAAATAATGGGAGAACGTAACATCCATGAGGTCACAGGCGCGTTGAAGGACATTCTGAGGCGTTGTTGTCGTATTGGAAGAGGGGGATCTCGAGAGGGACCGCCGGCCAGCACTGATAACGGATAACGCCCGATCGAGAGTGCTTGGCTTGGGAGAGATTGGAGAAGGTGATTGAGTTCGCGAGATTCTCGTAGGAGAATCACTGCGGCTGCTTGAACCAGTGGCGGCCGCAGGAGTCTGAGATCTGGAAGCATTTTTTGGACTATGGCTAGCAGATTGGTGAGGTGAGGTGCTTTGGCCGAACCAGATGTGACGAAGTTCCGAATTAATGGGTATGGTTATTAGTGAGTGAATAACGTGTGTAAGAGGTGCTGATATTGGGGCAGGGAAAGTAGGCGGAAGAGACGTGAATGTACGGAGAAGTGGTGCCAAAATACTCATGATTTCTCAATTAGCTGCAATGTTCAAAGGGCTAATCGACTCACCCGTCTAAATTACTACTCCAGAAATCTCCGATGACTTTCTGTTCATCTGGATTTTTTGCCTCCGCAGTTTGGGGTACCGATTCCACCATCTTGGGGTAATACAAAAGGATATTGAAAGCCAGTTTTAGGATATCTGACATGGCCTCACGCGCCATTTTTGTCCCGGCCAGGATACCGGTAGTCAAGATATCCAGCTTGACGCCGATGATGTCCACAGCAGTGCGTCCATGGAACTTATCTTCCACCAAATTCTGAATAAATGATGGCCCTGAAACGGTGCAGAGAAACAAAATACGAGACAGGATGAATATGTGGTCAGGCGCAGATGATTTCTGTTGGATAGTACGTTATGACAGCCGTTATGGCTGGGGGGTGAAATAACATACCTCAAGCATCGTCACAGCAATGACACCTCCGCCGACCTCTTTCTCTAAGAATGTGGACCGGGACTTCTCGATGAGAAACAGTGCATTTGCAATACACCGTAAAGCTTCACTGGATGCATCGAAATCGTCCTTGAAAGAAGAACAGAACGCGATGAGGGTGACTAGATTCGTTGGGGCAGCTAGGTACCCAGAGCCAGCGGGGTCCTTTCCAAGGGTCTTTACAGCAAGAAGTGCCTGAGCAGCATCTAAAAAAAGACGTATGGTGAGGCGTGTAAATAAAGAAGATGAGCGAAGCCATGCACCTTTGGACGTTAGCGTCTTAGATCCGCCGCTGGAGGCAGCTTTGAGATCACGCAAAAGACATCTTATCAGTTCTGTCCGACTGGAAGCGTCAATGGAAGACGGGGATCCTGCAGGATTCAACAATCAGTGTGCCGATCTGGGAGCACACTAAGGGGCACACCGTCGATGATGGAACGTAGAACCTTGGAAACCTCAGACCTGGATGAGGAGGGTGATAATGCTGTGTACGATTTGAGGATATCTGCCATTGAGTTATTATAGGACGGCGATTAAAAGGGGCGAAGTGTGTGAGGGTAAGATAGTAAAGGAAGAGTGTGCTTGAAAGCCAATTGTAGGAAATCGAAATGTTGATGGGTAAGATCGTTGAGTCGTGAAGGTTTGGGAACAAGAAAGGACGGATTACATGTGGTTGCTAGCCAACGGGTCTCGACTGACATTTTCGTTCGATGGTAATAGTATTACAAAGCCATAAAACTACCAGACCTACGCTGCGTCAGGGAGCACACAACTAGTAAATCCTCACGCGATGTCTACGCATTGTCTTGGCTACACATGTCCATTTTCTTTCGCACAGTTTGTTGCGAGATCATCTTGAATATGTTCAACTGCTTCGACTGGATTTTGCGCTTTAAAATACGCCTCCAATTCAGGAAAGTTTTGAGCGAGCGCTTCGTCTAAGTATGTGCGATAGGACTACCGCAATTTGGGTTCACTCGGAGCAAAAATACTTTTTCAATAGTCACTTACATCAATTGCAGCGATTTTACCATTCATAAACTGGTTCTCCGTTGCTGCACGCTCCAGTCGTTCCCGTGTTAGCTGCATTGGATTGCGCGAACTATCGATCTCCGCGAGAATCTGCATGGGGATCATCGTCGGTATCCGCTGCGCCATGTCATCAATTGTTGCGAGGTGGTGTATGACTTCATTTCTACGCGTGGTGAAAGTATGAGGGGGCAGTCTTTATGAAAGAGTTTACCAGCGCGCACACCCTGAGTCCAACTTGTTTTCCCCCTCCTGGTTTGTCCCTTTCCTTAGTAGAATCGTTGATGACAGTTGTACCAAGATTGTAAAGCGCGTTTGCAAGTCCGAGAAGTTCCAGCTCAAGGTCGCCTTGAGGCCCCGAGGGAGGCGGCGACTGAGAAGACCGCGGAGAGTCAGGTGCAGGTCCTGCCATGAATGTTCAGAACAACGCCGAACATATTTGGCTCTGTGTACTTACATACTGACCTAGTAGGACCATTCGTCTGTTGACCAGCAACCTCCATTATGTCTAGCCGCCCCCTCACTTCGGTATCTCCAAATGTGCTTGGACATCGCAGTAAATGGACTGTGTCTCCTGAATTTGGCGATGCTCTGATGACTGCTATGCGCGAACGCGAACTCACTCGTAGTAGCCAAACTGGCGCCCCTCTTCCTCGTTTACCTTCCATGCTTCAGCTGCCTTCTCCAAACTTGCCAGAGTTACCTCTTATACATACTAATACTATCAAGCTAGACAGTCCTGAGCGGTTGAAGATGAAGACTCGCGTCGCTATACGCGATGGACATCCCCATAGGTTCCAAGTTGTCCCGCTTCGCGATGCTCGTAGCTATTTGTCCGATGACCAGCATCTCATGAAGAGTCGGTCTCCTTCATCAGGAACCATCCGATCAAGTAGAGGGGCCAAACCAAACACCTGTACCTGGAGGAAACCACACTCTAATGAGAACACTACGCCATCTACACAAGATCAATCAAAACTCAACATCCAAGAACGATCTATTCTATCTGAAAGGAAAAACTCAAATGTTCTTGATTCAAAATTTTCCTCTTGTGACGCACATGTTATCGGGACAGGAAAACTCTCTGGTCGCGTAGCTCCCCGTATTGTACCTCAGCCAACAAGCCATAAGATAGCCAAGGTTCTCAAATCTTCTGATACTTTCGATAAACCCTTCGTTGGTCGTGACCTTCACTTTAAATCACCGAGCTTGGGTGATATACCTACCGAACCAAACAAGGATCTGAACATGGAAGCTGCACCACTGCCCTTGGTGACGTGCCGTAAACGCTCGAACACACTATCCGCCGATTATCATTCTTGTCCTAAGCGTGTCTCGGCAAGCCTCCTCGATACTCATGTACGGTCTGATCGTCACAACACATCCGAGGTCGACTCGTCAAAGAGACACGCGATCTATACCCAATCACTATATGTCACCCTGAACGAGCGTCCCGGTATGCCCTCCAAAGATGTTTCTATTCAACCTGAAGGCGATGTATCCACTTTGCGCGCCTTTCCGTTTAGGTCTTCAATTCAAACGAGCCGCAATCGTACTGACTTAGGTTTGTATAATGCGTCTCATAATAATGCACTAGGCTTCATAGACGCGTCGCTTGGATCACAAGTACATGCAAATGTTTTCAACTCCCAGTCGTCTATCACCTCCCTCTACTCCCAAGACGAAGGGCCAGCGCCTTCAAAGCCTCTCAGAACGCGTCCCTTAACGTGTATGGCAAACATCAATCCAATAGCAAAGGTGGAAAGGGTTGGGGAATGCATACAGCATCACCCTATTGTGTTATCATTGTTTGCCGATGTGGAGAAAGCGATGGAAGAATGGCGCGTGACATGACTGTTGGCGTATACTATTCCTCAGTGCGCTACAATCTACCCATGTACTATTGCAAGTCTTCTCTACGTATTTATTCACTGTATCAATACTCTCCACTAAAGCGAAAATCATTATGATACGTAACTATGGATTGAAATCACACAAAATGCAATATGAGTACTAAGTAAAGACGTAAAACTGCATAGATCAAGAGATGATGTGATCAGAAGGTAATTTTCTTGCCCTCGAAGGCGGCAATACCACCACTGCGCGCTCCGCCTCGCGGGGCCCCACGTCCACGTCCACGGTCACCACCACGTCCACGGCCACCAAATCCACGATCGCCACCACGTCCACGGAATCCACCACGGTCTCCGCCACGTCCACGACCACCAAATCCGCCGCGGTCCCCTCCACGTCCGCCACCAGAGTTATCCCTCGGTTGTGAATAATCAAGACGAATGTTGCGCCCCTCAACATCCGCTCCATTGCAGGCCTCGAAAGCCTTCTTCGCACCCTCAACGTCCTCAAATTCCACATATCCAAAGCCTTTTGGCCTCCCAGACTCACGGTCCGTAGGGAGCCGCACGCTCTTGACACCCCACTCATTGAAGAATCCCCAAACAGTGTCTTCCGTAACACCGAAGCTTAGGTTGCCCACGAACAATGTTGCGCTTGGGGGGCTTGTCTGGTCACCAAATGCCTGTGCGCGCTTCTCACGCGTCTGTCCCTTGTCAAGCTGCTGGCTGCGGTCGATATTTACTGGGCGGCCATCGATCTCACGTCCGTTCATTGCCAAAGCCTTATCCACAGCCTCGGCAGTGGCGAAGTGGACATATCCGAAACCACGCGACTTACCAGTCGAACGATCCATCTGTACTGTGGCAGACACGACTTCACCACACTCAGCGAACTCCTGGGCGAGGCGGTCGTTGTCAACGGACCACGATAGACGACCGACGAAGATAGACTTCGACTCTTCGGCAGCGTCACTGACAGGGGCAGCATCGCCATTGGCGAGCTTGACTTTTTTGGGTGGGGCAGGGGTATCATCCTCAGCCTTGCGTTTGCCTGAGGGGGTTGGTGATCAACGAGACTTTGACGAGTGATTAAATGTGTATGTACCTGATTTGGCTGCTGTGGCGTCTTTCATTTCAACATCACTGTCACTCTCCTCGTCGGAAGATTCGTCAGAGCTAGATTCGGGCTTTTTGGCTGCGGCCACGGCAGGCTTGTCCTCATCATCTGATTCCTCTGAAGACTCGTCGGAGGATGAAGATGCTTCCTTCTTTGCGGGAGCTTTTTTTGTGGGTGTAGGGGCAGTCTTTTTGGGAGTGGGTGCGGATTGTGTGGTGGGCTCATCGTCAGAGTCGGAGTCACTATCGCCAGAGCCAGAGGCCGAAGATGCGGGCTTCTTCTTGATGTGAGCAGTTTTCTTCGTAGCAGGCGCGACTGCGGCTGCTTTAAGTGCAACCGTCTTTTTGGGTGCGGGTTCTTCGTCACTGTCGCTCGAATCAGATTCGGATTCGGAAGCGGCAGCCTTCGCAGAGGGTTTGACTAGGGCGGCTTTGGGCTTTTCGTCTTCTGACGAGGATTCACTGCTTTCATCGGAAGAAACCTCCTTTCCCTGGGACATGAGGTATAGGTAACAAGTCAAACAAGTAGATGCCAACGAATACGTACCTTGCCATTGCTCACGGAAGGTTTTGCTTCCTCTTCGCTATCTGAGTCGGACGAATCACTCTCGCTCACAGGCTTTTTAACAGGTTTTGTGGTAGCTTTATCTTTGCTCTTTTTCTATTAAAATGACATTAGTCTTGAGAATTGGTAGCAATTTGCACATCATCCATACTGTCGCTATTTTGACAACGGCCTCCTTCGCCTTGGCTGGTGAAACGGTCTTTATCACCTTAGAAAGCGGAGCCTTGGCTTTTTTATCTCCCTTCTTGTCAGATTTAGCCATCTGGGAAATGTGATGGGAGTGGGAAGGATGTTTTACGACGATTTTCAATATGTAGTGATTTGAAATTTTTTTTGGGATAATGCACACTTTAGGGCCGGTTTTAACCAAATCAGGTGATTTGCAACCTCTAGTGTCTCTACTAGTACTAGTACTACTAGTGACAGTGACATTTGCGGTTCTGAGCTCTGGAATCTCCGCACTATTTAATATCCAGTAACTGACAGTGCTTCCCCAGACGGTGGCTAAACGTCCTACATATGGATAATGGAAGTTTCGACGTTATCATTATAGGAACAGGCCTTACTGAGTCCATCACTGCCGCGTAAGCCCCTTAGGGATCTCCCTGTTACCCTTTCTAAGCTGCATGTTGTTGGTAGCGCCTTGGCTAAGGCAGGCTTCCAGGTTGCTCATGTCGACCAAAATCACTACTATGGTGGTAACGAAGCCAGTCTATCGCTTGACGAGCTTGTACAATGGGCAGATTCCGAAATTTCTCAAACTAGTTCTAGGTACTCTTCCGTGTCGCGCTCAGCCACGGTACCATCCCAAAGTCGGCAATACTCGATTTGTCTCTCTCCCTCAGTCATTCCATCTGTCGGTCCCATGATATCGTCTCTAGTTTCCTCCAGTGTAGCCAAATATGGTGGATTTCGTCTCCTGGAACGCGTTGGTGTCTATCATCCATCAGGCCTTGTTAAGAGTGTTCCTGGGACCAAAGAAGATGTATTCAAAAACAAGGAAATCGGCCTAGTAGATAAGCGTCGCCTTATGCGGTTCCTTGTTTTCGCAGCTGGGGAATTCGAAGACGCGAAAGAGTTCAAAGGCGCACACGACAGCACTTTTGGGGACTTCCTTAAAACGATATTCTTACTGAATGATGACATCCGGTCAGCTTTGGTTTTTGCTCTTGCTTTCTGCATTTCTTCATCAGGTACGGCCCATTATGGTTGCTTCCAAGATTGCAGTTTTTCAACACCTCTCGTAGATTCCACTGTCCCTGCCTTGTATCGTATTCGACGATACCTCCGCTCAATAGGCCGGTACGGGCCATCTCCATTCCTCATAGGCCATTATGGAGGTGCAGGCGAAATATCCCAAGGTTTCTGCCGCGCTGCTGCTGTCAGCGGAGCCGTATACATTCTCGGACGCCGTATACAATCCGTGACTCATTCTTCGACTCAAGTCACACAGGAATCACAGCAACAGCAACATTCAAATTATCAATATTCTGTGGTTTTGAATGATTTTCCAGATATACTGCGTTCCCACATCATCATAGCATCGTCTACATCTTATTTACCTTCGCACCTCACCCACCTCGTAAACTACCTTCCTAACGACCAACAAAACGTAGGGCCCATCATTGCACGATGTATTGCTATTGTTGATCAGGGCATTAACTTCCCGTCCCTACCCTCGTCGGCTAACGATTATACAACGAATGAAGAACACAATATAGAGACAACAGAGCCTCAGCCGAGACTACCATCTTTTCTTGACGCTGGTATCATTGTATTTCCACCATCTTCGGTCGCGGGAGGTTCAACGAGTGTAGCCGCGACGCTACTCGTGGCAGGCGAGGGGACCATGTCGGCACCAAAAGGAAAATGTGGGTCATTATTTGTTTTTGTCTTGTATCGATCCACGCCATCTGACAGAATAGTTCAGGGATATTATACATTTCCCTCCCTCTTTCAGCATCGGATATAGTGTCTACATCCGCTGAGGAACTTTTACGCCCTTACCTCGATGTTACTCTTACCTTGACCACGGACCCAAACTATGATTTGTTGGGGTCTTCGCCACCGCTACTCGTGACACCCGTCGAAACCCCATCAACTCCCATTCGTGCACTGCCCAAGCCACTCTTTACAACATTCTACTACGAGCACCCGGAATCCACTACACCCTCCTCATTGGATGCCGCGTCATGTTGTAAGACGTTTATAGTACCGCCAGCCCTTACACCTTCCTCTGCCTTGCCCGAAATGCCAGATGCAGCTGCTACTCATGCCGAAACCGCGTTCTGGGAAACGATAAAGTCACTCCGGGATGCTGGAATTCAACCTAAAGGAGACCGAAGGGATGCAACCAACGACAATGTTGACAGTGGAACATCCGAGGTTGATAATTTCTGGCCACCATTAAGGGCGGAAGAAGAATCGGAGGAAGACGAGTGATAGTCTCATTGACCCCTCATAACCTCATTGAAGGAGAATTAACAGTCTAACTTTTTAATCCAATACCATGGTAATCTACTGTAACATAACTTCTTGCCCCTTACTCGTGGACTGTGGTACAGTATGCAAGGCAAGATGGCCAAGCGTAGCTTACCTGCTTTTACGGGTTCTCATCACAGTATTGTGGCGTGGATTCAAGTCCTACTCTTGTCAGCTTTTTGTGTGGCGTCATGGTATCGGCGTTAGCAAATACTTTCGTGAGAATAGACACCCCAAAAGGAAAGAGTGAGGGGTGAGGATAGTGTCATGACTGCTGAATTGAATCCTGATAGCAAAGTATACTTATCCTAATGCAAAGCCAACAAGGAGCTTTGATATCACCTCAGCATCTCCCCAAAATCTCCTCTGTACTAGAGATGATTTGTAAGAATGAAGGGATAGAGTTGGTGTACTCAATGATATGGTAGAAATACTCTGTGTATATGGCAAGATGGCCGAGCGGTTAAGGCGTGTGACTCAAGCGTAGCTTGCCTGCAGTCGTGGGTTCTCATCACAGTAATGTGGCGTGGGTTCAAGTCCCACTCTTGTCAGTACTTTTGTTCATACAAACGTTGGAAGCCGTCACAAAATTGCTGTCGCAAAAGCAAAGAAGGGCCTCTTTTGTTCACAAGCCATATATTATGCAAGTACATGAGTAACACTGGTTCAGCCTCTTGAAAATGTAGTTGAAGTGCCACAAAGCAGAAGCACGAAAAGAACTGGCCGTAAATGTACGACAGGAGAGTTACGACATGCTGGTATTTATGGTCACGTTGCTCCGTCATGAAGTGCACAGCAAACAGTAGCTACCCCAACGAGTCAATAAAATTTTCATCACAGGACGTCAGAGTACATACCTTTGTGATGTCCATTATATTGTCGAACAGTCTCACCTGACGCCATCTCCCAAAGCCGAGCAGTATGATCAGAAGAAGCTTGAAAACGTTAGATCTGGTACTGAGTCGAAAATAGGACAGCATACCCGTGACAAGGTACGCAGAATCAGCACTAAAAGCACAATCCCAAACCCAACGTTGATGACCAACTAACGTCCTTTCCAGCTTGAACTCATAATGTCGCGAGATCGACCAGATCTTGACGGTCGTATCAGCCGAACATGTCGCTAAATACCTAATACAGTATCTGATCAGAGACGCTGCAGGTATCACACAGAAACTGTGCACTACTTCACATCTGGACTCAAAAGACATCTTGTGAGATACTTGGTGTGGGCGTGGAATCTCGTGACTGCTTGGAATCGCGGTAGCCCCGAATTTTCTTCGTTGACTTTCCAGACGTAACATTGCCCCTGGGTGGCGACATAAGCCTACAATTTGGGCTAATTGGATTATGTGATACCTTGTTATTCCCTGCGACAAGACAGGAGCCGTCTGACGCAAGCGTAACGGATCGAATGGGAACGTCTCCTGCTGGGGTCTTTCAACCTCAAAAGGATGGTAAGTAGGTACAATACCTTATTACTAACGAACTCACGAGCTCATGGGAACAGACGTTATCAGAGAGATCCCATTGTTTAATGCTGCCTGCTTGATCACACGAGATGAGCTCTCCTTGGTTCGGATGTATGCAAACGTCGTTTACTGAGATTAGTATACCATCAAAACCTGAAACGTGACAATGCAGGCAGTATTAACTGACCAGGAGCTGAGTTATCATATGTTCGATGGAGCTGGGAGCTTCTACATGGGAGGAAGAGACGTATTGGACCACTTGAAGATCGGTTCAGAGCACTATCCACGCACCTGAGATCCCATATCTTAATCGTCCCATCTTCACTTCCAGTAACAAGCCATTTTCCTTCACTATGGAAAGACACAGATGTAACATTGTTTTGGTGACCATCAAAAGTAGCAAGCTATACATTGTGAGTCTCTCTTTCCGCACATTGAGGATGCGTGACATACGGGTACGGATGACGAGCTTGCAATCTCATAGATGTAGACTTTCCTGTGTATTGCAGCAGCAAGTAATCGTTTACTAGCGGCAAAGTCAGTTACGACGATTTGACCCGCATCAGGTTCCCTACTCAGGTGATATGGCCAAACGATTAACTTGCTGGAAGGCATTTATGAGATGGGATAAAACAATTAGTTATTTGAAAAGCAGACCCCAGTTTCGCCAGTGCGCGATATAGTGCGAGAGCATATGCCACTCCAAGCCTCCCAGAAGCGTATTTCATGGTCATATGAGCCGGTTACAAGGACCACAGACATATCGTGTCGAGCGGGGCCAGACTTAGACACGGAGGTTGGTGCAGGCATATGATAGCACCAACTTGGCCAAATGTGCTTTCGGTTGCCGTACAGCCACATAAAACACTTGGCATATACTATTCACCACTAACATGCATCCTTCCCTTCGCATTCTATCATCGCGCGCTCATCAGCCACTAATAAGGTTTCTCGGAAAACGCACGCTCCCAAGCAGTAAGCAAATCCTCCAGTCTCTGCCTTCTTCGGAAGTCTAATGACGCTGGCAGCGCCGAACGTACCGCACGCACACCCGGTAGCACCCGCTGAGCTCAAGACTCGGTTTGCTGAATTCTTGGAGAAGTTTGAGGCATCCGGAGAGACATCTGTATCTAGTTCGCCCCATAAAGGCACTTTGAGCGAGTTCTGGGAGGCGCCGGAACGCCTCTGGAAGCAGGATATTGCGGAGGCGGAAATTGATGCCATACTGGTGAGTCCAATGAGACCCACAAAGACCACTAACTTCTAACAACGTATATGCCGGCTGTTCAGAGCGGTGGTGCATCGCTGTACTGACAGGCTGCTTCATACTAGGCCTATGAAAATATTCACTTATCCTATATCAATATAGTCTGGGAGGAACTTCGTTCCAAGGGTGGGCTACAGTAAAAAGAAGAGGTATATTATTAATCCTTCTCTGCATACGCCAACAGATGCTCCTCGACCTCAGCCTCATTCATGACTCGCCACAATCCTCGCGCCTTCTCATCCTCATCAGGACTGGTTGAGGTGATTCCAATTTCTATCTCTCCGGGTTTGTAGTCTGTCGCGTGGACCGTTGACATAGCTTCGATAGCCATCTTCATGAGAGTTAGTATTGAACGTGTAGGATGACAGCCAGTGACAGACCTCAATAACTTCGTTCCGACTCAAGGTTTTACCAGCTTTCGCTGCATCATCCGCACCTCGTCCCGAATCAAGTTTCTTCCATTTCTTCTCCAAATGATTCATAGCCTCTTGTTGCTTCTGTCCTGCTGCGGTTGCATAAAATCCAACAAAATAACCGGCAGGGTCGAGCTTGAAACATTGAGGGCCAAACTCCGGATCGTTGCCAATAAGGATCATGGCTGTAATGATGTTACAAATATCCAAGGGATGCATGGCGATGACGTGCCTATGCCTAGCGGCCTCATTGCAGCACGTTGAGTGTAAACTTGGTTAATGTTAGCAAGCCTCTGTGCGAGAGCGTCTGGGGTAATTTCGTAGCCATATTTGTATCTGAATTCAGCTGCTTCCGAACGTGCACGAATCACTTGAGCCCGGGCATCAGCTAAAAAGGATAATTGAATTAGAATATTCAAGACTAGTAGTGAACTGCGCACCGATGAAGCCAGTCATCACGCAGCCTATCGTTGGAGTAATGCTGAAGAGGTGGGTGACCGTCGACGCGTCAAGTAGTTTATCCTTTGTTACCATCAGCCAACATGCATGAAGTTCAAACAGTCTTGGATCGTACCGGAATTTTTCGCTGTGTTATTACAACAGATGTGTCTTTCCCCCGGACAGATATAGCAGTGTGCCCAGAACCAGAGATGGCTTTGAATGCATATTCTGAGGCATCAAGTTTGATGTGAGTCGAAAGATTCTGAACGACGTTCAATTAATTAGACACAACACACACCGACTTGGTAAAGCCTGCCTTCAGGAGAGAAGACGGTAAGATATCTATCCAAAGCGGGTTAATATACGATAAAACATATCGGTGGTAGGGCCACACCTATCGTAGGAAGTTCTTGACATGATGGGGGAGACGGGAGCTTGGAATGAGGACGCGCAAGTCGTCACGCGTTCTCGAATTGTCACGCACTATCACGTCACGACCGATAATTTCTAAATCTTGCCTTTCTCGCGTGTGTTTAACGTTTAATACTCGCTCAGGGGTCTGCTTTGCAACGGTCTCTGTATTTCCCAGCGTTCCCACGAGCCTACGATATTCTGAGTTGTTTCTAGACTCTAGAAGTGTCAAGTACTCCATAATCGAGTCAGGGTCGGTTACTTTGGTGGCAAGGTGTAGGTGGTGAAGGATGAAGGAGGCTGTATCGCATCAGGCACCGAAGGTTATGTGAGTGTTTTTTGTGTCTTATGGCGCTTCTATTCTACTCAACCTATTCACAGCAAGAAGCTACAGTTTAGCCTACTCAATGCACAGGACACTGTCAAGATATCCGAATTTGAGGTTACACATCGGGATCTTTATACCGCAACAGACCGACTGCCAGTGAAAGATGGTGTGCTTGATCGTAGGCTTGTATGTCAACAACTCCACCGTTCATACCAACATGGATTTACCTTTTTAAGTACAGGGAACGACAGACAAGAACGCGTTCTGTGAAACCTGCGGACAATCGTCAGTGAACTGTGTCGGCCATTATGCATACATCAAATTGGTTGTACCCGTGTTTCACATTGGATACTTCAAGCATACGATTGCCATTCTCCAAGCTATCTGCAAAGTAAGTCGTCTACACAACCTAGTGCTTAATGTTGCTCACAATTTTACAGACATGCGCACGCGTTTTACTTGAAGAACCCGATCGACGGGTGTTTCTAAAGCGCTTCCGCCGCCCCAATCTTGAAAACATACAACGACAAGCTCTCATCAAAGCTGTAAATACTATGGCCCGGAAATGTGTATATTGCCCCTACTGCTCTGCGACGAATGGTGCTGTAAAGAAGGCCGGCGCTCTGAAGATCATTCACGACAAATTTCGCGCCAAAAAGACTGCTGACGAGATGGAAAAGTGGAAAAAGACTTTTGCCTCGGCGATAGATGCCCAAAAAGAGCTCGCTATGTATATCAGTAAAGCTGTTCACGAAGATCTTAATCCTCTCAAAGTACTAGACCTGTTTCGAAGGATATCTAACGAAGTGAAGTGCATTCTGGCTACCCCTGTTTACGAACTAATGTGAGATCGATCTCAGGACTGTGAGCTTTTAGGTCTACAACCAGCGTTTGGTCGACCAGAAGAATTTATTTGGCAGTACATTTCTGTACCCCCCGTCTGCATCCGTCCTTCCGTTGCTCAAGATGGAGCGTCAAACGAAGATGATCTCACTGTTAAACTAACAGAGATAGTGTTTACCAATGCACTGATCAAGCAAGGGCTGACGAAAGGCTCCCCAACTCCGCAATTCATGGTTTGGAACCATTTTCATCTCTTGCTATCCAATCCTCATCATCTATTTCAGGAACAATGGGAGTTCCTCCAGCTCTCAGTCGCGATGTACGTCAACTCAGAGCTTCCAGGAGTCCCCTCACAACCCGGCCAAAAACCAATACGAGGCTTCGTCCAACGCCTTAAAGGTAAACAAGGTCGCTTTAGAGGCAATTTGTCCGGAAAACGTGTGGATTTCTCTGGCCGCACCGTCATCTCGCCCGATCCAAACCTGCGGATTGACGAAGTCGCTGTACCAGAGCGGGTAGCTAAGGTGCTAACATTTCCCGAACGCGTTACCCCACACAACATGGAAATTTTAAAAAAAGCGATACGCAACGGGACAGATGTGCACCCTGGGGCGAATTTTGTTGCCCGTGGAGATAACAAAAAGTTCTTAAAATTTGGTAACCGCAACACCATTGCTGATGGATTAGCTATTGGAGACATCGTCGAGCGGCATATAATCGATGGGGACGTGGTTTTGTTCAATCGGCAGCCCAGCTTGCACAAAGTATGATATAAATTTTACCTTATTCTTGTTCTCTTTCCTGATGGCCTCTCAGCTATCAATCATGTGTCACCGAGTACGTAATCCTTCGTTGCTGGAATTGACTGGCAGCTCAACTTCGTTAGGCAAAAGTCCGACCGTGGAGGACATTCCGACTGAACGAATGTGTCTGTGGGCCATACAATGCTGATTTTGACGGAGATGAAATGAATTTGCGTGAGTGTTTCGCACAACCCTCTTGTTAACCTTTGTTCATTTTATCATAGACGTTCCTCAGACGGAGGAAGCTCGAACAGAGGCGCTAGAGCTCATGGGCGTAAAGCACAATCTTGTAACCCCACGAAATGGCGAACCTGTCATCGCCGCAATCCAAGATTTCATTACAGCCTCTTTCCTCCTCTCTCGCAAAGATCGTTTTCTCGATCGGCGGCAATTCACCCAGATTTGTTGCTACCTTGGCGATGCCAATATGCAGATTGATATTCCTCCACCAACAATCTGGAAGCCGCAGCGCCTGTGGACTGGAAAACAAGTGTACAATGTTCTCATGCGACCAAACAAGAAGTCCAAAATCTTTGTCAATGTCGAGTCCAAGTGCCACAAGTGGGAGGAAGCAAAGCCGGCCAATTACACGATGAACCCTCTGCCAGACCTGTCACCAAATGACGGTTGGCTGGTAATCATCAACAGTGAAATTATGTGTGGAGTAATGGACAAGGCAACAGTCGGAAGTGGAAAGAAGAAGTCCATATTTGGTGTCATTCTACGTGATTATGGGCCGAACGAAGCGGCGGCTGCAATGAACCGTTTGGCTAAACTGTCTGCGCGTTACCTTGGTGGGTTCCACTCTTATCTTTTTAAACCTAATTTTGACAACTATGACAACAGCCAACTATGGTTTCTCTCTGGGCATCAACGACGTTATTCCTGGGCCAGAGCTTAATCGCCAGAAGGACTTTCTTGTTGAAAAAGCGTACGCGGATTGTCAGGACCTCATTGAACGGGCTAAGAGGGGTAAACTTGAGAATAAACCTGGATGTGATCAGGAACAAACTCTCGAGGCTATGATATCGTCCGTTCTATCAAAAGTTCGAGAAGAAGTTGGTCAGATCTGCATGAAAGAACTCAGCCGCCAAAATGCTCCATTAATCATGGCTACATGTGGTTCCAAAGGTCTGATATTTAACTTACGTTGTCTCCTATTCAGCAGCTCACCTTATGTAGGTTCGGTCATCAACGTTTCGCAAATGGTTGCCTGCGTAGGTCAGCAAATCATCGCAGGCCATCGTGTACCAGACGGTTTCCAAGATCGATCATTACCCCACTTCCCAAAGAAATCCAAAGAACCACCATCGAAAGGATTTGTGCGGAATAGTTTTTATTCGGGTTTGAGAGCCACGGAATTCCTGTTCCACGCTATTTCTGGTCGCGAAGGATTAGTCGATACGGCAGTCAAGACAGCCGAGACGGGTTACATGCAGCGACGCTTAATGAAAGCTTTGGAGGATCTAACCACCCAATATGACCTATCTGTCAGGAATTCTACTGGCGGAGTTGTTCAATTCACATATGGGGATGATGGATTGGATCCTGCCTGCCTCGAAGGCGATCCCCATCCGCTCGATTTTGATCGAGCTTGGAATCATGCTTCTGTAGGTTCCTTCTTGTATTGATTGAGTGTTTATTCCTACAAAACTACAGGCTATAGCATCTCGCTCTGGCAGGAGTCTTCTGCCATTTGAGGTTCTAGAAATTGCGGACCGGGAAATGGCTGCTCCGAGATTTATAACAGAGTGCCCCGCGGCCTATATGGCAACAATCAGGGGTTTCATTATAGATCGCGTTGTACATCGCATAGCCAATGCACGCAAAGGCCAAGGCATGTTCGAAGCCATGGAAAGAGATGCGGAGTGGGATGAAGACACCGACCTGACCATGGGTACATCTGGTACTGGACCTTCTTTCTTGACCCCTACTGTTTCCCTGACAATGATCCATATAGATGCAGACAAGGCTGTGGTGGACAACAAGTCAAAAGTAACAGAAAACCAGTTAAAGACATTCTTGGATCTCTGCTGGACCAAGTATATAAAAGCCCGAATAGAGCCAGGTTCGAATCCCCACCTGTTTAACATTGTATACAGATTGATTCCTTCAATTCTATCCAGGCTCCACTGTTGGCGCCGTCGGTGCACAATCCATCGGCGAACCGGGTACACAGATGACTTTGAAAACATTTCATTTCGCCGGAGTTGCCTCTATGAACGTTACGCTTGGGGTACCTCGCATCAAGGAGATTATCAACGCGGCGAAAGTTATCAGTACACCTATTATCAGCTGCAAGCTCGTCACAAGCGACAGCGAAGCATCTGCCCGTATCGTCAAAGGCCGGCTAGAAAAAACACTATTAGGAGACGTAAGTTATTTATTCCATGGAGCCCGAAAGATAGATCTCAGTTTTTCGCAGATTGCCAGTGTGTTAGAAGAGGCTTGGGCCCCTGAGTATACGTACATTGGTGTTATCATTGATATGGATGCCATACAAAAACTTCAGGTGAATGACATTTCGTGCAGCCGAAATGACTTCCTAAAGAAAAGACATCCAGCTTGAGTTAACCTTAGATGACATCAAATGGGCAATTGTGGCGGCGAAGAAACTGAAAATCAAACAAGAGGTATGAGACCTGGTCTATGGCATTTCAGTCAGTCTCATGAGTTATGCCCAGTCCATAACTGTTATTCCTCGGAAACATCGTCTAAGGATCTATGTCGATACACAGGATAAATACTACCGACTCCGGGAGCTGAAACGCGGTCTCCCCGATGTAGTAGTCAAGGTGGGTGGAGGACCACTCACCAAGTATATTGATTCTTCACTCACCTTTGATCAAGGGTGTTCCGACAATCCAACGTGCTGTTATTAATATCAAGGAGAAGACCGACGGAAAGGGGCAGAAAGGTGACAAGGAACTCCTTGTGGAAGGCTATGGGTTGCAAAAGTGCATGATTGCTGAGGGTAAGTCATTACAGTGATGTTCACGCAGAAACTTCTGCTACTATGATCCCAATAGGCGTTGTTGGAGAACAAACATCATCGAACCACGTTATCGAGGTTGCCCAGGTACTCGGTATTGAGGCAGCACGAAAAACAATAATCAACGAAATTCAGTATACGATGAAGTCACATGATATGATTATCGACCCAAGGCATGTCATGTTACTTGGAGATGTCATGACCTACAAGGTAGCTAAGTTGTACGTCTCTCCTACCCTCGAGTGATCTAAGCTACTTGTTACAGGGTGAAGTCCTGGGAATCACGCGTTTCGGTGTGGCCAAGATGAAAGATAGTGTCCTTATGTTAGCGTCCTTTGAGAAGACAACGGATCATTTGTTCGATGCGTCTGCGTTTGGCAAAAACGACAGCATTGCTGGAGTCTCTGAAAGTATTATTATGGGCAATCCCGCAGCTAACTGTGGAACATCGATGTACGTTCGTTTCTCCATTAAATCATTCAAATGTTTTAAATACATATGATGTAGGCCGGCATTATTTTCTGCCGCCCCCGTTATCAGCAAGCCGCGGAAGCTACTGTTTGAAAGCGCTCTCTAAATGTAAATTATGCAAGACTTATCCACATCACTGTACCATTGTATCTGTACTGTTCTAGGGGCCTCGACGCAAACTCTTCACAACCTGTCTAAGGTCTTGAAAGAAGGTTTATCCTGTATTGTCGTATCTGCCGATATTATGTAGAGGGCCAGATCTTGATGCGTGTCTTGTCCACACAGGGTGTTTTTGGGGTGATTTGCGATTCACCAGGTCTCATGGCCAACTCTTGTTGGGAATGGTGTACAGAATCATGAACTACCAATAACTGATCTCTAACATGTTACACGTCAGGGAGCACTAATGCCGCTGTGCCAGCCATCCTTTGCCTCTTCCATGGCCTTACATATCATTAAAACTGCATGCTTAGTCCAAATCTTTGCTACGAGGAAGACATGTCTAAATACTCCCCATCCGAGGCGCCTTGCTCGTGTGCTAAGAGTGATGGACTAATCAACCTGATGAAACATGTTGAAGTAGCTTTAGCACATCGTAAATAAAGCAATGATGATACCATCGTTTGGCCTCAATGAGCTCGTAAGGCAAACGGATAGGCGCCTACAATACAAAGAGTGACTATATATATCAAGTAGAACTAAGGAGGCTGGATCGGGATGTGGAACACAGGCATAGATTATTAGATCAAAACCATATGCATGATCCCGAATAGATGGCGTGAACGCTCGCCATATCTGAATCCATAATTCCAACAAAACAGGGGGCGAATTCAAGACTGTCTCCAAGAATCCAACCCATGGTGGCTGGAATAAGGAGCCAACCCCAGGTTCAACGTTCATGACTGAGCCCGAGGTTTGAACGATCTGTACCAACATCAATTTCCCAACCGCCTGCACTCACAGTGCCACAACAGGAACTTTTTCGGACATTGGCTCCATTCATAAACGTCATCCGCTGGCTTGTGTGAACGGAAACCGGTGTAGCTCTGGGTGGATGTGCATTGGTGAGTACTTATTGGAGATAAGAAGTCATTATAACCTGTTGGACCAAAGAATGTAAGACAGAAGGCAGCCATGCGACCGGGCCCCGAAGCTACCATGCGATAGCCTCACTGAGCTGATGGGGTACAACTAAACTACAACTAATGAAGTGGCTCGAAGCTTGTGTGAGACAGTTAGTCTCCCAATGACTATTGAGAGTCCGAGGGGTGATTATCATTCCACCATACATTCCACAGCAGAAGCTCTTAATAAAGCTTCCCACTACCCAAACCTTCGAAGTAGAAAAATGACTTACGAATTGTTGAGGGTAACTCATGTTATTACAAGTGGCTGTGCAGACTTGGTGCTTGTTTTCAATTCTTTTCTAAAACATGTCATGAGTAACCCTAGTGTCGCCTGGGATAAGGCTATCTATTCCTTCTTGGTCCGCATAGGGTTCAGCCAAGCTGCTTCAGGCTTTGAAGCTGATATGCTTGTAATGAATCCCCAATGGGAGCAAAACAATGTACCTGTCGCTCTTAGGGAACTCATAACGAGTATCTCGGTATGTTTGATAAACTCCCTATGCTTTCCATTCCAATATACTCCCAGGACACTATGAAAACGTCTGACAAGGGAAGCGCGATCCCATTGGAGACGCCGACACGACTGCTTGACGAGCGGAAGCTTGACTACATTCATTTAGCTAATGGTGTACCTCCAAGATCTCAGTCCACTGTAAGTATTAAAGGTGTCATACCACATCTTACTACCTCTCACACAAAAAATAAGATTAACAAGAGTATATCCCTTTTTCTCGCCAAAAATCGCACACGTAACGATGCGTCAAACCGTAACGAGTTTGTCTACACTCTTGCGCAGAAGCGCCAGCGGCTTTCTGAGAGTGGAGATGACCCTTCACCGTCGTGCGCGCGCGCCGATGCAAAACCGTTAGACAGGGACGTGCAGATGAAGTATGACATCGCAAAGAACGAAAATGGGCCCTTGAGCCGTACTATGCGCGTAGATGGAGAGAAAGGTGACACCGCAACTGATATCAAAGGCAAAGGTAAAGCTGTTGAAAGGACCTTCACACCGCAGCTACTGGGTAACTCCGAAGATCATTGCATGCCCGAAAGACATCCCGCAATCGAGGAACGCCTAAACAACATTGAGACGCATCTAGCCGTTCGCTATGGTGTGTTGATGGCTGTTCTCATCCGCGTAGCATCCGCTGAATTGTCTCTACCAGTTCCATCTCTTCCCCGTACTTTACTCGGGCGTTTGAAGTTCCTTGAGGAGCATCTCATACGCCTTGAACAGGAGTATCCTCCATGGGCTGCACTCCATTTCAATCAACCCAATCGTGGGGTGGGTGTCTCCTATCTAAAATTCCAATGATATACAGACACCCCTCTGACATCGTTCGTTCTATTGATAGTGGCCACCTCCACCACGCCAAACCCCCATCATTGTTCCGCCACATCTGCGTAGCAAAGACGCCCTTGCACCTACATCAAACACCATCGAGGAAGTGGAGTGGTCTTCCAGTGACAATAAGCCAAGGAACACAGGTTCCAGCTTACATAGAGCAGTCCTAGAGCGGCTAGAGGTCAAGCAGGCTATAACGGACTTAGCAGGCACTAGACACTGACATTTACACCGCATGTAAGCCAGTTCACGCATCATAACACCTGAACGTAAGAAGGAAAGAACATATGTACATATGATATGTGAATTTTAGGCATGCAACGTATTTGTAAAGTGCCCGTAAAGGGGATGGGTAAATATATACGACTCATAGAATACTCACCGAGAATAACAGCGGTAAAAAATGACGTACAAAGAGCTCGAACCAAAAGAACACGGAGGTCAACGTGGGGTGAGGGCTACGGGATCATGATATCCGATGAAATAACCAAGTCAAGAGTTTTTGCGGCGGAAGTAACAGAACCTCGAATGTAAGAATAAACTGATCAAACGATGAATGTAACCCATAAGGCGGATCTTGTAGGACCAAGAAGAATAGTATATACGAGATGGTCCCAATACGAAAGACAAGACATGGCGTCAAGGAGCGTAAGAAATAATCACTCAGTGGAAGCGTGAGCAGCGCTGCTGCCGGTATTATTGTTCCCTCTGAATGTTTCCCGAGTCAAGCCAGCTGCGGCAAACCCTCTGGCGGCAAATCCTCCACCACGGCCTCGGCCTCGGCCCCTGGGGCCAGCTCGGAAAGAACCATCAACACGAGACTCACGGTCGGTGGCTGGCTTGGCTTCGACGACCGCGTCATTGATTTTCTACATTCCACAATTCAGTAGGAACCACTTGAAAAAGGTATAATCGAACCTCTGCGTGCTTCTCCAAGCCAGCCTTCATTGAATCCTCGTCCTCAAACTCGACATACGCCAACTTCGCTCGCCCTGCATGATGCAGGGGCCAGTGGATTTTCATGATCTATAAACAAGCAGACAAGAGTTAATGCGAAGTCGGTCCAAGGAAAAAAATTTTTAACCTTGTCTTTTGCCTCTCCAAAGAACTCCTTCACCTCTGCATCGGAAACCGTCGTCAGGCCATGCATACGCATGAAGATCGTCCACGGATTCCTTTGTGGTTTGTTCGTTTTGGGAGTGCGAACGCCCGTGCTCCCGGTATCCGTCACTGGCGACTTTGGTCCAGTAGCATCAGACGGAATGGTAACCGACGACACTGACGTAGACGCAGTCGCAGCGGCATCTGATACTATTGATGTGCCCAAGGCATCCTTCTCCCTTTCTCCTTTCTCACGCTCGGCGCGCTCGCGCTCTTTACGTTCCTTTTTCTCTTTCTTCTTGGCCTTCTCTCGTTCCGCCTTCTCAGCAGCAGCCACGCCATTTGCCTTTGGGACAGGGCTGTTCTTCCCAGAAGCAGGGGCAGCGGGCGGGGGAGACGTCGGTTGAGAGGTATTGGTATTGACAGTGACGTGGGCGAGGTGTGGAGGTGGTGCACGGTCTGGCTGAGGTGTTGTGCCTTTTGTAGGTGGCTGGGTTGAGCTGGGGAGGACAACGTTAGGGACATTTGGTGTTGGTTGCGTGGTTGCTGTACGTCTGTAGGCATAATTAAATCCTAGCATGACCAAGTTAGCAATGTATTTTCAAATCACGAGTAGAGTTTGTGCCTACCTTGGCTCTTCAACTCTGCACTAATCCTGCCTTCCTTAACATCCAGGATTAAAGAGCCGTATGCTGCGTCACAGAGATTCCAGTTCCAGCAATTTTTCCATGCTGGCTCTTCGCCTGTCGCAGTGGCACCTGGGCCAGTGGATGGTTGTGCAGGAGGCAGTCTCTCCACTACGGATAACGCCTTGTCCAACAACACCTTCTGGTTATCGTCAATGACGGTCTCAACCTGCTGTCTCACTGAATCCCAGATTCTGTCAAAGCCTTCCCTGCCCAAGGTCAGTTTATGACGGAAACCTTCAAAGTCGCCCTGAACGCTGAACTCATTGTATGACGTAGCATAACGGAAGTGCAAGCCCGCAGAAATGGTCAGATCAGCCTTGAGAACAAGAGCTAGTTGTGCTATGATACCCTCACGGCCAGGGCTAGTGTGTGTAACGAGAAGACGCGTCTCGGTGATATCGAACACACGCTGTGCTGTATCAACTAGTTCACCTATCTGTAGTGCCGTAGTCCACATGGTACCCTGACCACCTGCAATGGTAGCCTTGCCCTCGCCATTATCGAACAGCTTGTGAGGCACGAGGGCACCGCCAAGACCAAGAAGGCGCAGCTTGACACCACCGACATCGATACAACGCGTAGTAGCCTCATCGAGGACATGCAGATTTTCGATGGAGTACATCCCTTGACGAAATTTTTCCAGGACACGAACGTCCTCACATGCACCCCAGACCGTATAAACAGGGATGTGAAGTTTGATTTGGCCAGATAGAAGTAAAGGGAATTCCGACAGCAGAGAAATGTTGACAGTGGACCGAATGACAGATGGGGGGTTGTCTGGGGCGAGAAGGTGGGTACGCTGTGAAGAGGGTATGAGAGGTGAGTACTGTGTGAGGTGTCGCAATGTTCGGTCATTTATGCCCTCCAGACTGTCTGACTCTGGGAAAACAGTGTAAGAAAGCAATGATAAGTTTACACAAAACACAACACACCAAAGAAACCAAAGTCGCCGGTGTGGATGATAGCTTTTGCATTTGCCTCGCGTGCCAGGTCATTGAGGCTTGAAAGGCGACCGCGTATATCAGCGACACAAAGGATCCTGCCCTGCGTGGTGTCAAGAACCTTAGTCTGAGTGTTGAGACGGGGAAGGGGAGAAATGGGTGGGCGTGTCGACGTGGATGCCGGTCTTGAGGTCTGCATGTCGGGAGCAACGATGACCACAGCGCAAAGCGAAAACGTTGAACGAATTTCTCGGTAAAAGCCGATACCCCGCCAACATCTGGCCACAACGATTCCATTTTTTTCTTCACTCGTTCTTTGTCTCCTTGGGTTGTATTTCTGCTGTCCTGGACGCGCCTTTTAGTCGGATCTCATAACTTGAAAACTCCGTTCCACCTTCAAGTGTCCGATCGCGTTTGAACCAAGCTGACAGGACAGACTTATCCAGCCACACAGTCTCCGAGAATTATTGATTTTCACACCCATTTTCTCTTCGTCTGAGGGTGCATCCACTTATTTAGCCGCCACTAGGTGTCATAATTTCTCAGATCCACAACGTGGTAAACGTTTAGGTTTAAACATCATATCATCCAGCATATCTATAGTGCTTTTTGATTGGGGCATAGAGGTCTTCTGCCATACCGTCGCTGACCCGATTACATACTACCTGGCAGGCATATAGTCCTGTATGCTTCGATGATCTGTTGTACAATCTCCGAGAGACCTGTCATACTCTGCTCCAGCCTTGTTGAACAACCTGACAATGGTACTTCCTCAGCCGGCCCCCATTTCAGAATCCATTTTCAAAATAGTAAAGATCGATCTCGGCACAAACGATCACTCGCGTTCTCGGCGGCCCCACCAGAACTGTATTAAAGGCAGCCACGATTGCCTTCAGCCAAAACAACTCAACTCACACTCTTACCACTACCATCTCCTTCATACCAACTTCATAATGCCTTTGAACGGAGCTTGCCTTTGCGGACAGACCACCATCGCTGTCAACTCTGAGCATGCTGATCAGGTACTATTCCCATTCTATAGTTTTCGATATATTGACGTCTCGTTTAGGTTGTGTGCCACTGTCTCGACTGCAGGCAGACTAGCGGTAGTGCATTCAGCACCAACATCCTCGCCCTCCAAAAGGATGTCACCATCACCGGCCCCATTAAGACCTATGATGCCAAAGCCGCCAGTGGCAACATTGGTGCGGGTATTAACCATACGCGGTATTTCGCGGTCCTAACAAGGAATTCAATCTCTAGTAACCCGTGTCTTCTGTGGCAACTGTGGAAGTGCCGTTTCTCACAAGTCTCCTGCATTTGGTGAAGCCCAAGCAATTCAGACCGGAAACTTCCAAGCTTTTGCTACCATTCCAATCAACACTGAGCGTAAGTAATCAGCCCATACCCAAGATATATTCACTCATCGCTTGGAACAGTCTTTGTGAAAGACCGCTGGACTGGGCTTTCTCCCATCCCTGGCGCGGCTCAGGTCCCCGCCATGCCCTGAGCTGGGTCCCGCCTGCCACAAATCATAGAGAATGTGTATAATATCGCGTACTTGAGAATTACAAAGCAATCCGTGCAACAATGCTTCACGATACTTCCCTTGCACTGATGACCAACCGGTGATTCCTGACCCTCAAACCGCTGCCCCACACATCGGTCGCTGCGTAGCCTGTTGAAGCTATTACGAGCCGTGTCAGATGCTGCGATCCGATCATCTTAACAGGTGGGTTAAAATGATTTCAGGCTTCGCCTGGCGAACCGAAGAAGTTTGCCTTGTTTAAAGGTGGAGGAAGGAGCAACCAAAAAAACTTTCTGACTTCTACATTGTTTTTTTTGTTTGACTCGATCCACAGCCGACGTGACCAGTGCTGTCCCACGTTGTGCCACTCTACTGTGAGAGGCTCACAACGTGAACATATTTCTCGGGTCGCACAGTGAGCTTGTGTTCTTGTTGAGTTATGAAAGGTTATGGATCTCGCCAATGGGGATAGACGATGACTGCGGAAATCATGCACATAAAGTTGTCATCTCTGTGACGCTTCACTTTTCGACATGGTGTGTTCCTATACATATCAAGTTTCTGAGCTGTATTTAACTATCTCGACCATCGTAACGGGGTAACTTGAACCGGTCGCATTTAGCCTCTCCTGCAAGTGGTTTGTTTGGCTCCCCGGTGTCCTTCAACCGTGTACTCCGCGTGCTTAGACTTAATGCGCAGTCAATCCAGTCTGTATATATATACCAAGATGTTATCGAGTACCCGTTTCATCCTACGACACCAAAACTGCGCATCTTGCATAATACGTTACTAGCATGTACCATGACCACCTGGAACAAGACTGTGGATCTAGTACAAGGTGCTCCGAGTCACCAATGTCCTGCTCAGTATCCTGGCTAAAAACTAGTCCGCATGCACCCACCTCTCACAATAACCGTGTGCATTACTAACTATACCGATAGCCAACATTTGCCGCGCCGCAAAAGTGTTTCAGTCAACTTTTGCACAAGATCCTGTCATCAGATACGTTCGAAATGTGCGTAATATTGCACCGCGCGCATTTTAAGCCGCAGTAATCTAATCACATCCCTCCAGAGGCGCGAACAAACTTTTAGTGAAGCAACGGTCGAGCGTTTCCTCCTATCAGCCTACCTACTTCTGTGGACCCGTACCAAAATAGCTTTGACTGTGAAAGGTGGGGTGGCCAATATTATAGCGTAAGTGACCGCAGTTCGGCATGATTACATCTTGTCGTTGAAGTACCGGCGCAGCTCCCCACCTGCGAGCCGCTTGGATGATCCACATGAGGACAAAGTTACCAAGTTCGCTAAATGGCTCGTTGTCTTACTTGTTGGATATCGCGATAAGAGGATGGGATACCTAGAGGAGCAGGTTCATTTTTTTTTTGGATCTTCATCACAAGACAAACGTCTGATCTAAAAACTCTACAGCGTAGGAAAGAGGTTGACGATAAGTGTCGGCAAGCAGTAAAGCGGGTGTTGGGCGACCGTACACGGAAGATGTGGTTCGTTGAGGAGTTGTGGACAGCTCCTGCGAATCAAGGTCACGGACACGGAGGTGCTTTGCTGGACACTGTGACTGCATGGGTGGGTCGGGCCACTTTAGTATCTAATTGTACAACTAATCTTCAACGGCCACATAATTTGTAGGCGGATTGGGATGGCCGTTCGACCTGGCTTCAGTCTTCAAACACCACAAACACAGCGTTTTACAATAGGCATGGATTCGAGATTGTTGAGACGGTGCTTTTGGGCAACGGGAATCCAACATGGAGTGGGAAGCCTATTGCCATTAGCATTGTGAGTATAGTTCCAATCGTGCGTTAGAAAAATCTGGGTAGACTCATGCCATGACCGCTGAACCAGATGGTGCGTGAGCCAAAGTGGCCCCCTTCTCTTGAAGAGGGCGCCATTCAAAACCTGCAGGCGAGTGGCGTCATTACCCGGATTGCGTACTAGAAATTACTACAATGAGTTTAACGACTCACCCACATTTGAACCAAAAAAGAAGTTGAATACTGAATACGAAATATCGAGGGTTGATCGTTTGTGTAATAATGTGGCTCTTTGAACAGTTGTAATACGAAAGTACAGTATTTATTTCGCCTCTTCCTTACACCTCGTCATAAATTCTATCAATTCCATTAGTAGTTGTGTGGAGGTGAACGTGCGGGCGTCAAACACCCTACATGCTAGCTATGATACTTCGGAAGATAAATTCAATATCGGAGTAATACCAGTTGTATTGATCTTGTTCTGTATCTCCAACATCTGGCAGAAAGCCTCCGTTTGGGGGCTGTTGTATAATTTCGCTATCATCAGGGTCAGTATAATGTACCTCTGCCGACTGGTTGAATTACATACGTTGGGGCGTATTGGCCGGGATCCTTCCGTCCTCTTTGGGATGCAGAGGCGGGGCAGTCATCGAAAAGGTCTGGCATTCGTTCACCGCCCAGCCGTTGTCGAGCTTCGGCGGGATATTTTTCTGCACCCACTCTAGCTCACGCTCTACCATAGCACGGGCCATGGCTTCGTCAGGGAACACAGCTTGCATGGGCGTAAGAGAAAGGTGAGGGTGGAAGGCGCGAGTGATGGCGAGCCATATGGGATCGTAGGCGAGAGTTGGCGTCTCAGAGGTTAGGGCAGGGTCAGTGGCGATATCGACGACCTGATAGGTGAAAGTTAGCCTGGCGAAAATAATGGAGGCGAGATAGTGATAGGTCTCACCTCCAGAAATTGACGGTTAGGTAGACACTTGTTGAGTGCGAGGAAATTAGTTACTGACGAGGGCGCCGCGGGTGGAGGAACAGGCTTTGGAGCGGGAGGTGGTGCTGCAACATTGTCTTCCTCGTCTGATAATGTGATCTCTTCGGGGTTGCGGAGGATCGTGTTTGTTTCGGGTTGCACCTCTTCATCCTCGATCATGATCTCCTCTGGATTCACTACCGTAGGAATAGCGCCACTCATAGTTGCGTCGAAGTGTGGGACTGTAGCTTCAAAGCGCGTATGAAGATGGGCTGCGAACCACCATTGTGGCCGGAGGTTCTGTAGTAAACCCATGAGCGGAGGCGATCCGAGGCGTCCGGAATCAATGTCGGGCTTTAGATACTTCTTGTGTGCTAGCAGCTGTCGAAGGTTTCCATATTGTTCGATTTTATGTGGCCAGTCGTGAGAGAGGAAGATGTTCGGGGAGGGAAGCTGTGGAAGGTGTTATTGGGATTAAGCAGACAAGGAGGATAAAGCGTTTACCAGGGAAAGTTTACGGATACAGTATTCACGGGTATGGTATATACTTCGTTCTTCGCCTCTGTTGTAAGGTAGATGTTCGTGATGGCCTATCGTTTGTGTGTGAGGCTTTGCTAGAATGGGTCATTTAAACCGGTACCTAAGCGGAAGTCATGTCCTTTGAATATACCCGACGACCCAGAGATACGAATCCCATTGAGTAAAACGCTGCCAGCGTGACCAAGAAAGTAAATATTAGGTGCCAACCACCCGCCATGATATCTGCACACACCACAGGATTGGTATCCTTCTCAAAATGGATTGATGTGACCACGTACAGCTCCCATAAGTAATTAGACGCCTCATGATTACCTCCGATAACCAGAGTCAGCATCGGAGCTTTCTTGGCCCCTGAATAATACCTTTTTCAACCGACGAAAGAATATGAGTGAGGGGACCAATGTTGGGTGAGACAATCCGACCTACTTATGGAAGTCTTTGATTTCTCTGTATTTTATTGGTGCAGCCATGACATGGAGATCTTCAAAGTTCCTCATAGCCTGAAAATCTCCACATATTAACAAAACATCGACTTTGTATCCATGCCTCGTTTCAAGTTGGGCGATGTGCGAATATATGGCATCCAATTCGCCGTGACAGCATCCTTCCACTGCAACCTGAGGCTTAGACTGAGTAAATAGGTATATTTGATGTAAAATGCTCACCTTCATAGTTCTGCTTTCGAGCGTCACGACGATGTGACAAACACAAGGACTTGTGTGTGACAAGGATGTCACCACCACCAGTCCTCAGCATTCCCCATGTTATAACCACTTAAAGTCAGCTTTGAATTCCAGCATACCACCGGCGTCGCGGCCAATGGCTTCAAAGCCCAATGGCATTCCACAAATATCCCTCGCAGATGAGGTTCTGTCCTCCCAGATATCTCTGCCACCAGACCCTTGTCTCTCCTACGTCCGCTTCATCCCAGCAACCACTTCATCCGTCAAGCCTCATCAAAGTATAGAGCTTGCCCGCAGACAGATCCTCTCGAGGAACGGATCTGCCACCCTCTTGCACTCTCTGTTATCCAGCATCAACATTGGCACTAGTTCTTTCCTGTATATATTTTCTGTATCATCTCAAAACAACGTTGGAGATGCTTCATCGACTTTGGCTACCCTGCAGTTTGATGGGCTTATTGGTGAGTTTCTACGGCTTCTTTCTGTGATCAGGGTGGCATGCCAGATCTGTTCTATGTCATCAGGCTAAACCCTAACCTAACCCCATACACATCTTCGTTATTCTTTAACGTGTACTGACGTTGAATCACAATCTAGCTGCCGAAACATCCCACTTTGCTTTAAAAGACTTGTACCCTTGCTCTCCTCACTGCTCACTCTTGATTAAACCATGTTCAGCATGCCAGGACAACCATCCGCGGAAACAGGGTTCCCACTGTTCTCTCTTACCGAGAAAACAACTGCGCCTAGTATATAGCCATTTTCTAGAAGCTATCCGCATACGTCTGCTGGACGACATTGCACAAGCGTCTTCGCAGGATCCATCAATTAGGCACACACGTCCAGTCAAGAGACTAAAGGGAGGTTTCTTGCTAAGTTCACCTACATCTACAAATGAATGGAGTGCGAGTTGGGAATACCGTTCTCTATCAAGGTGAGGATTGCATTTTTGAAATTGCATTGCAAATATCTTATGGGCCGTAAAATAGGCCACTTCTCTACTGTCAGTTACAGGTGCATCTAACCAATCCACCTGGGAATGTAGATCAGACCCTAGTCGTCCATCCACTTATCTTCCCCACTCACTTCCTGCCTTTGGCATACGTCTCGCATCTTCACCCCGGAGCACCAATTACCCTTCTCCCTCATGGAACACCTGCATTCTTCCTTACCCACTATTCTGGACCTACATCGGGCCTTACAAACCAATTCCGCGAATCTTTGCAAGGATTAGGAGTAAGTGGATGGGAAACACCTTCAGCACCACCGTCCGCGACAGGTCTTAATCAGAGTGGAACTTCAACAAATTCCCAATTCATAATTGCATGGATTCATGTTGAGAACAAGCAAGGCGAGGATAAGGGAATAGTCCTCATATATCCAACAACCCTTTGTCTCTCCTTTTCTCAATCTGTTTCCTTTGGGTTCCCACCTCGGTTACCCCTTGATTATATACCCGAGCTTCCAGCCCAGTTACAGCCATCACCCCACGTACCTGCCGCAGTAGCCCCTGCCTTACTTAAAAGTGACATGTCCCCGATAACCGCTGGAAATCATCCACCTTCCATTCCCTCCTCGCCATCTACAGGAACTTTCCCATATATCATTCCTCCAGACCCACAACCACGTCCAGTGCTCCCAGGCTCACCAACATCTGATTCTATTCGCGCTTTCCGGGCTCTCACTCTTTCCAAATCTAAGGGCATACGAACTGTGGCATCTGAGGTGGCTAGCTATGTTGACACTATAGCTCGTTTACGTGAGGTGGAGCGTGAGCGTCTCAAACGAGAACGCGAAAACGGGATTTCAAATTCACCAAAGTTGGCTCGAACCACCACCACCACCCCTGCCGCTGCTTCGACTCCAACCCCAACCGTGACTACTGACGTTTCGGCGCCTCTCCTCACAACATCACTTACTATTGCTATTCAACCTACCGCTGCATCAATCCAACCCCAACCACCACCCTCGCAACAGCAACCAACCGCGGCCCAGAATTTCTACCCCTCTCCTCCACAGGTTAATGTTCCAATTGTACCACCACACGCTGGCCAGACTTCGCCCGCGACAGAGACACCAATATCTCTACCGACTGTCACTTCTACCGCAACTCTGGACACTGCCTCAAGCATGCCCACTCCTGTACCTGCACCTGGAGTCATCCCTGTACCCACCCAACCAACTTCAACTGCCTTTGATCCCTTCGGCTCAGGAGACGCTTCATGGGTCATCCATCCACAGCCATATTTGAACATGAACATAGACATGGATTTTGAGATGGGTATGGAGGGCATGGATTTCAGCCTAAACACGGATAGCCGAGGTGACGCGTTTGGTGGCGATGGCAGCGCTGGTATGGATTTTGATGACTCAGCCTTCACGGACGACGATTTCAGCTTCTTTGACCGGCCTTCAGCTCCTACACGAGGGCTTGCTATTGTGCCCCCACCAGTATCTGTACTCTGTACTTCTGTTGTTCCTACTGTAGGACAGTCAAACTCAGGTGTCTCAGTGCTGACTCCAGCTGCGGCCCAAACACCACTAAGTATCGGTTCTGCATCTCCCCTCTTCACAGGCGATATCCACCTCTCTGGACCTGGGCCTCTCCAACAAACAGCAACTCCTTACTCGAATCCTTACCATTCCTCATCACCATGGATTTCATCCACTTTAGGTGAAGGCTTCACACCACGATTCACTGGCGACATTGATCCAAACGCGCATCCTCCCGACCTTCTTCCGCCTTCCCCTGGACCTACACCTTCAAGTCATTCTGGGCCTGCCACCCCTACCGTGCACCTTGAATCTGATCCTGTCATCCGCCGGCCGATCACGGGCCCCAGCATCTTCGACCCCATTCCCTTCGCTGCATACCACCGCAACCTTGATGGAAAATATGCTGTAGGCAAGTTCTCCCTTCCAAGCCCGCCCGATGAGGAAGACCGTACGGAGCCCTTGAATATCCCTTGGTCACGCCTTGGGACACCGTTCTTCCCAAAGCCTCCAAGTAAGAAGGGTACTGGATCAACAGTAGGCGACAACAACGATGGGTGGCGGTTGAAATACATGGCGGCTACGGACCCTCGAATAGGCGTTGTGCGCAAACTGATTGGTGTGAAGCGCAAGTTGACTTTCGAGCAAGGTGGACGGGAGATCGGTAGTTTGGGAGACTCACCGAAGATGTCCCCCTCTTGGATCCGCGAACATGAAGATTGGGAAAAAAACACATGTATTAATAATGATGACGATGCCAAGTCTGAGGCAGACTCTGACAACGACATGGACGAAACTCGGGCGGAAAGTGAAAGTCCCATCATCTCTCGTCCAACAACCCCGCCCCCAGCCTATCTACCTCTCGGGCCCACGCTCCTGCATACGCAGTTCCATCACTCAGAGCTCCTGTCCCTTAGCGCACCGCTTCGCCAGCCTGGAGCAGCCGTGGCACCAACAAATATCAATACGGCTTCCCTCATTGCGTCTGTCCCCACTCCTGTATCACCTGCAGCTACGTTAGGTGCTTCATCGGAGAAGTCCAAATCTCTGGAAGCTGCTGCGTTCACTGTAGCTATCGAAGTGGTTGAGAATCCACCGTGGGCAGAGGCATGGAGGGCCAGTACATTTGCGGGTTCTAGGCAGCCAACGGAGGTATGGTTGGCAGACGTTCGAAGTGTTGTACATTTGTTTAAAGCAATACCAACATTGGACGGTCCTCTTGATCTTGGAACATTGTTCGGCTTTACACCGTCTCCAGAGCCAACCCCAACAAAAGCCGATTCTAGTAACGCACTGAAGAAGCCGTTGCAAATATTGGAAGCGCCGCTAATTTCCATTGGTAAGGGTGATGCTGTAGTGCAAATTTTGCCAACTGCCCTTCGATTTTGGGAAAAGCTTGGACTAGGGCCGAGAGGTGGGAAGAAGAACGGGACTACATTTGTCTTTTTCGAAGGTGAGCAAAAGCTTCTCCAAGTGGAGGCTTGGTTGGCGACTGTAGCAGCAACTTATGAGGTGAGGTTTCCAAAATGACATGAAAGGATTCTATTCAACTTTTTAAGGGTAAACACCTTGGCACTCTGGTCCCTGGCAAGAATCCTTCATGTCCTTGCGATGGACTTTTTCCCTTGCGGTTTGACTCATCTTTCCGCAAGACTCTAGGTTAGTGTAATGTTTGATTTTTTCAGCCAGATTTCTCAATATCCGTCAGCTTCTTTTGTCGCAAATCTTCCGGTATCTCAATCAAGTCTCATTTTCTTCATTGTCACCCCAATCCCAACCATGACTCTCGCATCTCCCATTCTTCGTCAAGTCTTCTCAGCGGTCAAAAAAGCTGTTAAAACTTACTCCGAAGCACAAATTCACTTCCAGCTCGTCCCCGAACAACTCATTCACAGCAATCTTGGTAACCCTGCTGCAAATTTCTCTGACCTTGAAGTGCTCTGTGCCTCGATCTATAACCGTCTACTAGTCCCTGTCGATCGTGTCATGTCACGACGGTTCTTCGAGCACGGGGAGCGCATACGCAAGTACTTTCAAGAACCTGCGTTAACCCTCGCACGACCGATACATAACAAGGCGTCTTTTACCCATACGCCTCATGCCTCACTAGATGTCATGGACCATCATACGTTCTTACACGTTGGTTATCAAATTAGCCCATGTGGCAAATGGATTCTAGCTGCGTGCGTCGATCAACGTGGCGAGGCCCATGATCTGGGCGTGTGGTTAACCCAGACACCCAACGAAGGTGAGTCGGATGAGGTGTCAGAGGAGGTTTTCTGTGTAAACAAAGTTTGGGAGTTCGCAATCCAGTTTGCGAAAAAAGCAAATGTGGAGTGGAGGATGGTGTTTTCTAGGCTAGGAGTAATGACAGAAGGTGAACTAGATGGTATGCCTTTTCGATAGTTGTGTCTTCGTTTTCTCACTTCATCCTACAGCTTGGGTAGGCCTTGTCGATAAAAAACTGCAGGGCATGTGTATGTCAAGTTTTACGTTACTCTCCGTCGAATCAGCGGCCCCTTGGATCTTTTGCTCGTCACGCCCACAACTCAAGTCTCCCCAAAAAACCCCTCCAACCAAAGTACCCAATCCATCCCGGTCTGCTTCTTCACCAAAAGCCCACTCACAGACTATCTACACTGATATTTCAAATACCATCTACGCATCATACCCTTATGACACTCTCCCTCAATCCACCCCTCCTTCATTTACTGATCTTGGCCTTTCGCTTTCCCTTATTCCTGAACCACATTTCCCGCCACCAGCAAACGGCCAGGACCAGCAATCACAACTTACCTCTTCAGCCCTCCTCCCACACCCAATCCCTCTTCTCCCACGGTCTACCACGACGCTTGTATGTCTTCCAACTAATCCATCACCCACTGCTATCACAATGCTGCACATCCATTTGCTGCACACCATCCGCACTCCTGGTCCACCGATATCGCAAGAGGATCTTCCTTCTCTTCACAACGCTATCACGAGGAACTTCCATGAGTTAGCCATCCTCGCTGGTGCACGGTGGCGACTAGGTGTCAGTCCCATGTTGCCGTTCCACCTTGCCGCAGTAGAGGCGATGCGAATCGCTTTAGATTGTGATCAACACGGTTTGGACGCGGTCGACGGTGCCTGATTTCTCTCCGTGCACCCCACTTGTTCAATTGAATGATACTGAAATCAATAGACGTTACTAATGTACATCTGTGGGCGTCTGCTCCCGGCCGCTGTAATATTGCATGTAATATGTGGTATCCCTGACACGCACTTCACTCTCTTCTCTTTACTTTTTTAACACGATAGAGCATAATTTATTGCAACTGTAATACTGTACCATTTACAAACTAAATATTTCTTGCACGGTGCTCACGATGCTTCAAATTTTTATAACCGCCATCCGCTATGCTTGTGGAGCACTACAAATCCTTTTCTAACGGCTAACAACCCACATAACTTAGGTCGTGGATTACGATGCATGCCTCGATAGAGTGAAATGCGATTGGGTACGGGAAACCGTTGTAAAACGTTCGATGTGTAAGGCTAAAATATACAGTGTCCAAGTTTCATGCTACAGGAAAATGATAAATAACAAATAAATCAAGGAAATGATGATGGGTGCCGTTTAGATAGTGAATGTCCAAATATCACTGGACTTGATGGTAGGAAAGCTATCATGACTTTCATGCACCTATCGGTGTTCTGGCCGTTAGATGCCATTTGGGCTCCAATCCTTCATCGACGACCGGCATTTCTTCCATGGCGCCGTGTATTAGGGGCGTGTAGAGTCCGGTGTTGATGGGGCTTGGAAGGTAACTGAACAGGGCCCAGAGGTGTTTGAGTATGGTGGATTTTACTCCGCTGACTTGGAGGCAAGGTTGCAATGGGACCCGGATGGGGAAGGTGGTAGAGTAGGGCTCGGAGGTGCTGCACAGGCTCCAGATCTGTTTGCGTCAACTACTCACGCTCATCTACGCTTCTTTAGAGACGAAGATCACCTTCCTGGGGGAGCCGCTACGTATCAAAATCCATCAAGTGGAAGGCATTGCATTGACCCAATCGACGTTGGCACCTCACATCATCATCATCTCATATAGAATACAACAACATAGCACTGCATTGGCTGGAGCAGGCCTACAAGTTCCAAACGAACCGCCTTTTCCGTGAACAGTCATCAATAGTATAATGTGGGGTCGATACAACCATTGAGACGCGCTTTTAGAACCACGCCCCCACACAAGACGATTGGCCATCAACCATCGCGCCAACGATCCGCCAATGCCATTACAATGATCTGGATGCTACACTTACGGGCACTGGCCACGTCAACTTCCCTGTCGGAATGCGTACAGTGGAGGGTACAATTGTAACGAATCACGATCGCTGGCTCAATTTATGGTTTTTGCCCACAGGTAATTATTTAACGACATCAGAGTCTAGTATCAGCCATCAGGTATCGAGGAGGTGCCACTACACTGATTCTCACCCACACGGCCAACAACAGAGAGGGCGGGTTCAAATAAGTTACACATTGTCAGTGTCATATTGTATCCAATCTCATCAGGTATCACCAAGGATTGAGCGGAGACGCGTTGCGCATGACCGATACCCCACATTGCTTTGGTGTAGGAGCTACGATGAAAAATAACGACCACATAGTTCGTCTCATAAGCGATACATCAACACCTCCGGCTGTTCACTTGATTACGAGTTCCACACATCAGCCGCCTCATACTTGTCGTGCAAATCACCTACCCCTCCTCCGAACCTCTGTCTTCTAGCCGTGTCTTGAATGGTCGAACAATTTTTCCGGGAAATTGTTAAGATATCGCTAAGTACCATTAATGTGCTATTTACCTACCTGGTTCTTGATCCCTATTAATGTATCCTTGAGAGTACACCATGCATTATATGTAATGTAATCGTTTTGTACCATCCTAGCCCATGATTAGTATTTAGATCTAGTGTGTTTTCTTAGCCCAAGTGGTTACAAGTAAATCATAAGAAAGATATAAATGTTGGTATACCACGAGTCTAAACTGGTCCAAAACGTCTTCTAAATAACCAGCTGCAATCAACTAGTTAGGTAGTGCATGAAGAGGTTCATAATTATCTAGTGTTTTGTGTCGTGCGATGAGTCGCCGGAACCAACTCGTCTGACTCAGTCCAGCCCGCCGAGCCTCCCCGTTTTTAAGTATCTGGTAGCGATTGCCCCTCCAATCGACATCATCACCAATAATTGCAAACAAATATATTGGCAACGCGAGAACTTCGCGGACAGCCCAGGCTGCTAAAAACTCCCACCGCACCGAAGGCGGGAGGGGATGACCAGCAAGGGAGGCGTAAACATCCAAATCTAGACACAACCATAGAAGAAAGTGGAGTAGGAGAGTGACCCATGTTGGTATGGAGAAAAGGAACCTGAGGGATAGGCTAGCTATGACGGAGAGCATAACAGCTTCTGTGAAAGGTTCCACCAGTGTCGCTGCAAGAACCATGTGTTTCCGTACGCGAATCCAGCGCACACGACGCCAGAAATAATCAGCCACAGTCATATTTCCTACGGCGTTACGTACAACATCACAAGATAGGTCATGACGTAGTCCCAGCTCGAACCAAAGTGAGCTGGCAATCATATTATCCTCGGCAAGAAAACGACCAAATGTGGGAAGGCCATGGTCATCCCCTTGTTCCCGGAATGTGTCTGTTTCAGTTATGGGCTTCAGAGAGCCGTTGACGCGTTCGAGATGTGATCGACGATAGAGATTGGATTTACCAACGACACAGGGTGCTATTGCAACTGTGTTTATGGCAATGTACATTTTGGCATGATTAGTGTTCAAGAAAGCTTCTTCGATTCTGGAACCCATCTTGGCCTCGTTCGTAAAAGCAAAGGGTACGTGATGAACGACAGCAATGTCGCGGTGGGATGACGGTGACCCAGGTGGTGGTGGGCCCTCAAGCACGTCAACAGAGCGCGCCAAGGTCCCGGGATGAACCATGACATTGGAATCAAGAACCCAGAGGATGTCGTTGGCAGCTAGCCTGTAGGAGCGAATAAGGTTGTTTACTTTGGGATTGACACCAACGATGTCTTCACCTATGCAACTTTTAGAAATACATTGTGCAATGACGGCGGTAAAATCATCGTACCGACGATGACCGTGGCATTGACACGGGGGTATTTCGATATCAAAGCCCTTACGATGGGAAGAGCTTGGTCGCCTGCTTCTGCGACAGAGAAAATAAGTTCGAAGTTGGGGTATTCTTGCTGAAACGTAGATTCAAGATTTTCATAGAGGTTTGTATCCAGTCCTTTGAGGGGTCGAAGAATCGATACCCCAGGCGCTGACCGGGCAGTAGCGAGGGGGGAACGAGGGCGTAATCGATACCTTCGACGGCTATAAACAAAACTCAACCTCCTATATATATAGAAAAGCAAAGGTGATACGCACGCGGCCCAACAGCCCAGCAACCCCAGGGACCACATGCCCAAGTACCAGATTACACCTATGATAGATAAACAGAGAAGAGAGACATCTCGATACTTGGACTCCATTACGCAGTACAGCTGGCGGCCAGTCTTGCTGGACGAGATGTGGGAGGTAGAGGGATATAAATACTTCACCGAGGATGACCGCAAACCAGAGTGTGTTGCAGTGACAAACAGATCACGATAAAACCATCATGGTGCCTTCACCGAGCTTCACCGTCGTTTCAGACAACGTCGACGCCACTGGCCCAATTCATCGGGAGGTAGTAAATAGTAATTGAAGACGTATGAAGTATGAAGAACGCCTTGGTGGTAGCTGGGTTCAACTTTTGGCTATGCTACTCATTCAAGTTGCGTGCATTTGAGGTGACAGAAGAGCTCAGTGAGTTGTCTTCACCTGTTTCTCTGCCAACTAACGTTTATATTGTTACCTAGTTCCTTAACGCGCGACCTTTCCGCTTCAGGCAATGTTTTAGCTGCTTGGTCTCCCCTTTGGCAACAGTCGAACAGGGTCAGATCCTATACTCCCGTAAGCCGTGTTCTTCACAAAACTCGATACCTTCGTTCTGACACCACAAATCTTGATTAGATACATGTACGCGCAGAACTGTAAACCCGAGCCACGCAAAACCCCTCCTTCATCTCGTAGGGTACTTTCAGAGTTGGAAACCCACCCAATGCTCGATCCTCATGCTAAACGCATGTACACCACACTCTCGCTATCGACAATCACCCTTCGATTCAGTGGATTTTTTTTTTGACTGGCCAGGCCTTAGGCTGCATCGGTGGCCCCCGAGAGCTTCATGCGCAACCCCCCAACTTTCATCACAGTCCTCGTAATTCAGACAACATTGGCTACTGTGGGGAGCACCGTCATCTTGCCCTAATAGACACCACCCCTAGCCAGTGCACCGATAACAGTTATTCAAGAACAGCAAACTTTAATCTAATTCCTGTGCGATAAGCTAGGGTGAACAGACGGAGCTATAAATAAAGAACGGTGGTGATGAGACGTGTGTGATACGAATGGCAAATGTTTCCGTAAGGTACTTGTTGTTTTACTTATTTCCTTGAATGACTCACCAATTGTTCCCGCAGGTCCAACGTTTCTATACGCTGACAATATCTCGGCGACGAAACGTCTGCTCCTCCATGTTGAATTTTGTACGGTATCGATGGTGAACCGCACACCTTCAGCCACATATATTTTTCTTCAAGGAATTGGGATCGTCTCGTTACAGGAGCAGGTCATAGTCTCGGGAATGCGATGCGTGCTACTGATACTCTCAGTTGTGGGGAATCTTACAAGAATTTTACTCAACGTCGTAGGCGAATGGGAACTCGGTCACCCTTTCTACAAACAGTAATAATTGACAACCCCAATCTTATCACCCAACAATCTCAACGTTGAAACCCATTGGTTTTACTTTGCACTTCGTGCCCCGACGCCCTCAGCTGTGAATCGTCCATAGCCTAGAGACGCTCCTCACACTCGCCAATATACATGTTGCAGTCTTCCTCAAGCTCAAACTCAACTACCGCGTCCAAGTTTCAGGAACGGTGTAACCGACACTCTGATTCTACGACTTTGGCTACTATTGAGACTTTAGGACGTCACAATGGACACGCAACAGACACCAGCAGCTGATGAAAAGGTCTCGTATACCCAGTGGGCCACACAAGACTGAGTCAAGGAAGGACCGTTAATGACATCTAGCATCGCACAAATCCCCCTTCTCTCCCTCCTGTATCTGTTCAGCCTCAATATTGAGATGGACACATCGAATGTTCGGATTGGTCGTCTACGACACACAGGAGTAAACTGTAAAACAAGAGAATCCAACGTTTTGGTATTCAGTCTGCTTCGAGACGCAGCAAAGATTCTGTTTAACGAGTAGCGAACTGGCAGAGAATCGGGGCAGCAAAAAGAAAGAAACTTGGAGAAGCGGGAGGAAATGAAAGCACCTAAATTCATCCCATTATTTCACCCCTCTGTGTTTCGTGCTCGTGGATATGACTCCGTCTCCTACATATAACCCCTACCATACATTCCATAGAGTTCCCCGTCCAAGCAAGACTCGTAATTCTAATTCATGCGATCGATAGCAACCAATGATTATTTGAGTTGCTAAACTCCAGCTTGGTTACCGTAAGCAAAAGAAAAACCGTAGCACTATGTTCTAGCCATCCCAAACCCATACAAGAGCACCCAAGCTCACCAGCCCACTAATCACCCGACGTTACCATATTTCCAAACATCGTCAACGCTCCCTGGAAGGTACAGCTGTAACGAATCACAATCACTGGCTCAATCTGTCGTTTCTGCTCACAGGTATTACTCGTATCAAGGTCTCAGTGCTCGTTCACTCATCACACGACGGGGGGCCGGAAACAACGGAGTGAGCAAGTTCCAACATAAATTACACATTCCCAGTGTCATCTCGTATCGTATGCAAAAAAAACCATAACACCATGATATATCTAGCTATCCCAAAACCAAAACCAAAACATCAAAATCAAGCACTCAACCAAAAAGATATTAACGCCGACGCGTGAAAAGAACCCCAAGCCCACTAATCCGACGTCGCCATATTCCCAAACGCCGTCCCCAACGCTCCCATCAACCCCCCTCCCCCTCCCCCTCCTCCTCCCCCACCGCCGCCACTCCCATCATCCCCACCCGCACTCAGCGCACCCTGCAAAAACGACCCCAACATATTCGCCGCCTGAGTCTGATTCTGCTGCTGCTGCTGCAACTGCTGCTTTTGCTGATGCTGCTGAAGCAACAAAAGTTGATTCACCTGCTGTTGTTGTTGCTGCTGCTGCTGTAACGCCGCCGCCTGATACAAACTCTGCATGTCCACTCCCGGTACAACCTGAGGCTGCTGCTGCTGGAGCAACATCTGCCTCTGCAACTCCTGCTGTTGTTGCTGTTGCTGTACAGCAGCCAACAAGTTCTGCTGGTCCTGATACGCCTGGTTATAAATATTCTGGATCTCCTGCTGCTGCTGCGCCTGAGCTTGCTGCTGGACCTGGGCATGGTACGCTGCATCAGCCTGAGCTTGATGGTACGCCACATTGGCCTGAGCCTGCTGCGATTGCTGCTGATAACCGCCATCGGCCTGGTACGTCTCATACTGCGGCATTCCTGTGCCAGGGAACGGCGGTGGCGGGCCCGCAGGGAACATACCATCACCCTTCTCTCTTTCCTTGGCCTCCTTCTCCTTCCTCTCCTTTTTCTTCTCCTTCTCTTTTTCCTTTTCCTTAGCTTTCGCCTTCTCCTCCTTGGCCTTTTCCTTCTCTTTGGCCGCATCCGTCCCAGCGACCACCGTATCTTTAACCTTGTCCTTGACCTCTACCACATGCGGTTGGGGCATCATCGGAACAGGCGGCGTGGGTGGCACCTCAGGCGGGACCAACGCAGTCTTTGGTTGCGGCTGCTGCAGGGGAGGCATCGGGGGTGGCGATGACGAGTGTTTCGATGCATCAGGCGAGGTAGGGAACGCCGGTGGTGGTAGTGGAGGGGTGGGGATGGATGGCGAGTGGGAATGGGAATGCACACCAGGACTTGGATATGGTGAATGTGAGAGTTCACGGGAGTGCTGGGAAGGTGACTGGGAGTGGTGCGTCGACGGGGTGGAGGATGGAAGGGGCGGGGGCGAAGGGTAGCCCTGTGGATATGGCTGGTGGGAGGGCGAGCGGGAATGGTACGAGGCAGAGGCGGAGTGTGAGTGGTGCAACGAGGGTGCAGAGGAGGGTGTTGGTGAGGGGTAGCCGCTCCCAGGCATAGCAGGAGGAGAGGGCATACCAGTGAGCCCAGAGTTTGGAGGAGTAGGGAGACCAGACATGGCAGGCGGGGAGGGAAGACCAGGCATGCCTGGCATCTGAAGTGAGGTCTGGTAGTTGGTCTGGTACCCAGGCTGCTGCAAAGGAGTACCAGGATAACTTGGTGGCGATAGTTGTGGCGGCGCACCAGGCATCCCCGGCTGATGGTAGTGTGTCGCCTGTTGGTTGTGGGTGAACTGAGAGTTGGTTTGCAAAGTCGTTGTATTATACGCGCCGGGGTAAGGCGGTTGCTGAGCCACCTGTGGCAGGCCAGTATATTGTACACCGACTGCACCAAACTGACCTCGCTGTTGGACAACTCCAGGCGGAGAGGCAGCACCCACCGCAGCTGCTCTAGCACCAGCGACAGCCTGTATGCGTGTGAGCTCAGTGATCAACGCCTGATAGTCCACAGTGGCCGGTGCTGGTGGGGCGACTACACCCTGTTGCAAGAGAAGTTGTTGTTGTTGCAACTGCTGCTGTTGCTGCTGTGCCAATGCCTGGATGACCGCACTATAATCTGCATTCGGATCGCCCGCCAAGACAGCATTCAGATCCAAACCAGCAAGAGCCCCGCCATCGCCACCACCACCACTCCCGTCATCAGTCTGGATAGTGGCCAAGCCTGTCACCAAGGCATTGGCAAAGTCGCTCTTCGCGATCCCGGTAGCGGCGTTAGTGAAGGTATTAGCGTTGAGGCCGGCAGAGACGGCGATGGCGCTACCAGTGACCTTGGCAGCGGCTAGACCAAATTTGCCAAACTTGCCGAGGACTTTGACAGTTTTGTGGGTGGCGGACTTTACGGTGAGAGGTTTGTATACTTTAGGCGGGGGCGGAGTGTGGCCAACTGGGATGACTGCTGGATTGTAAGGAGGAGCAGACGCATCTCGTGCATTGCCAAAAAAGGAGCGTTTTTGGTAGAGCGGCGTAGAGTAAGCAGGTTGGGCGGGTTGTTGGTACTGAGGTTGTTGATATTGCTGATATTGACCATTATACTGAGGTTGAATTTGATGACCACTGTACTGAGGCTGAATTTGATGACCCTGGGGCTGATAATTAATGGTGCTTGGGCGCTGTTGGCCATGATGAGCAGGATATTGGCCATACGGCGGTGAGCCAGGTTGGTACGCCGGTTGTTGGCCGGGATAGCCCACTGTCCCGGGCGGTGACGGCGCTGCCGCACCCGGAGGCGGGCCGGTAGCGGAGAATGATCGAGACAGATTGGGAGCGGGAACCATCGGTGCGCCATTCGGAGCAGCATGCGAGGCATACAACTGTTGTGCCATCGGGTGAGGCGACGGCGACGATGACTTGGACGAGTTCGAAGACGCAGGCGATGCCGACGGCGGTGGTCCACGAGGGTCGTTGTACGTGACTAGCGGTGGGTTCGTCCCATTGTTCACAAAGTACAGCGCTCCGCTGATATCTCGATTATCAACATCGTTCCACACAATCAACCAACGCTCAAACTCACTTTTGATCGCGGTGTAGAGTCCAGCCAGGAGGCAGCGGGCGGTGATCAGAGTTGGGATCTTTCATCGTCCAAAGGTGAGTCAAACAAGACGTACTTCAACTGCCTTTATATAAACTACCTATCCATGACATCTCTGTCTTGAATTCATCTGCCATGGCTGTTTCCCCGGTTTCCGGCTCCGTGTGCCTGGGCCACTTCTTTCTCAACAGGTGCCTACCCCTGTGGCCAAGGGTCGTCTATGCCTATCTATGGCAGTGCGGGGGCTATACAGACACTCTTGCAATGAACATCTATCTGCAATTCGATTCTAAAGTCACATACGACAGCGTTGCTAGGAGCTCAAGGCGCTTATAGATATATAGAAATAGAAATAGAAATAGATGCTCCAATGTTAACGGTTACAGCGAAACATTCAGTGCCAGCGTCGTGCAATTCCGTCCCTGCCGGTCATTTCTGTCAGTCTCGCTTAAACGTAATTAAACGCCCATGCCTCGACCACCTCAACAAGCCTCAAGCGGAGGCGATTAAGTGGGATCGTGTCTACATTTCCGTGCCCGTCGACAATAACCCCTTCCTCCTGATGATGATCAACGGTTCGAATTCGTCCTGTGCCTTTCCTTACCTGTCTATACCCTGGAACACCTGCCTGTATACATACTAGGCCAGTGCATGCACATACCTGTCAAGCGTCTCGCACTCTGGGCGGTGCATAATCCACCTCATGCCTTGTCATGTCCTGATCAGAGATGGCTGATCATCAACAAGCGTCTGCAAAGAACAAGGGCAGATTCCATCCGCAAGTGCAAGCAACACGCCACCGAAAAACATTACCTCCGTCGGCGTCTTAACCCTTTCCGCGTGGCGTCCAGGAACAGCAAAGAAAAAAATGGTATATTGTATAGTACGCGTGTGTACACCGGCATAGGGTCGAAGCAAAAATACAATCGAAATCAGATCCACGACATCTTGACTTTGGAAGTTAGCAAGGGCTCATCATGATCCATCTATCACCATCCTTCACGGCGCTTCAAAAGTCACCGAAATCTACCCACACATACCATGATCAGCGCTCTCACCCAAAATGAAAGTGGTAACAACTCACCACCACCACCGTAATCATCATCATCAAGCGCATCCGCCAATAACATCCCACCCAACAATCCCCCTCCCACTCCTAATGCCAACCCCCCCGCCCCCATTCCCCCTCCTCCTCCTCCATGCCCGTACTTCTTATTCTTCTTATCCGCCTTGACATACACCACCTGCGGTTGCTGCTGAGGGTACCCCTGCTGTGGATATCCCTGTTGCGGGTATCCCTGTTGCGGGTATCCCTGCTGAGGATATCCTTGCTGGGGGTATCCCTGCTGAGGGTACCCCTGCTGGGGATGTCCACCATACGACGGGTAGTCGTGTTTATCATGCTTGTCCTTTTTATCTTTCTTATCCTTCTTATCTTTACCACCTAAAAGCCCACCAAGGAACCCTCCAGATGCTGTACATAGTACCGTATAAGTAACCAAAATAAAAAAATATAAACGCGACGTACACTTGCTACTACTGCTTCCGCCTTCATAATACCCCTGCTGCGGTGGGCCTCCATACCCCTGCTGCTGATGCTGCTGGGGATATCCCTGCCCACCATACTCGGAGTACTCGCTATGTTTCGGCGAGTCATCTTTATGCTTCTTCTCATCCGGATACTCCGTCGGCTTTGTGCTCGCATTGACAGGCGGCGGGCCAGCGGGCGGGGCGTACGCCTTGGGCGGCGGTGGCGGTGGCGGGCCTAGTGGGTGTGTCCAGGTAGTAACAGGTGGATTGGCAGCAGTGTTGACATAGAACCTATGATAATTAGTAATCCCCCTCAAGTCGAATAAACGTTAGGCACACCATGCTTTGTAGCTACAAGATACAGCCGTCAGCGATCTACTCGATCTGATAAGATAATCCAACTCACTTGGCGTCATACTGAGTTATCCAGCCCGCTGGCAGAGCACGGGAGTCCGGGTTGGACGTAGCTTCATAAGATGGCGGAGCAGACATGGTGGTGTGAGGGAGAAAGGCGAGATAGAAAGTTGGCTTATTATATATGGCCCACACTTGCGGAATATGTTCGCACAGCCTCGCGGCATATCCCTTGGCAGCACAGATTGGCGCAGCAAGCAGCTGACCGTGACTGTATTGTAATTACTCTATGTACCCTCGGCTCTGTGCATTGCGTGGACGTGCTGAAGGCAGTACATGGGCAGACCGGGCACAAGGATGTTCGTCTCAAAGATTTACATTGACACTGGCCGGCACTCCCAGACGAAGGAATGCAGCATACATCGGCCCTGACTAAATGTAATATATCACCACTAGACCAGGATTTTTCCAGGTCTTCCAAGCATACCACCCCCTAATCCACTGGCAACCACTTCAATAGCATCTCCAGCTACATTGCCTTCCCCCAAATGACCACACCACCTTAAGAGACCCCTGGACCATTGACCTTTTCACCGACAACCTCGTCACCCGCCTCGGCATCCAGCACCGCCTTCGATCTCGTCAGGCACTCCTGGGGTGGGGTCCTCGCGTCCGAGCTAGTTTGCCTTCCGCAGGCAACCGAAAGGGCTGAGGCACTTGGTATTACTGGATTCACTGACCGCTCGAGCTTGTGGAACAAGAACCAGATGGAGTGATGCAGAACGTTCCCGAAGGGCGTGCAGCAGGGGCTCAAGGGCCACATGAAGAATCTGCAAAGGTACTGTGAGGCATTACAGCTCTCCCATTCTATCCATGGGTGCACAGTCAAGCCCGTCCCGGGGGAACACCTACACAGCATGGCATAGGTATTTGGAAAGGACGCCGACACAACAGTAGCTACTGCATCGTAAGGATTATGTCTTCGTCTTCCCGCCTGCTAGCCTTTGACACGGTTGGTTATAAGACCCTCAAAAGCTGGACCATTGTCGACCGGCTGTACAAAATCAAGGTCCCGACTTTCGTCACCAACGGGTACAAAGACGTTGCCGACCGTATTCCCAGTGGATCAGCCTCAAGAAGTCGAGTCACAGCCCGTTCTTTGAAGAGCGAAAGGAATCCTTCGAACTGATCTCGAGTCCCAGAAATAGCTGGACTGTTCAGAGAAAGTCGGTATGTAATTCACTTCATGATCTCATCATCTGTGATTACCCATAAGAAGTCGGTACTTGTACGGCTGAAGCCAACTTCTTACCCGACAGTTGCGAAACCGTGGAACAATTAGCATCTGGTTCATCAGATACTGGGATATCCGTGTCAGATACTGGCTGTGAGTGGAGCCATCGAAACCAATAGCAATTGATGGGATGGACAATGCCCCAACATGGCGGGAGTATGACGGCGGGTGCCATTACTCTGGCCTTTTGATAACATTTGGAACGACATGCAGTGGGAATCAACCTTAGGGGAACCTGGCATCGATCACTTCCCATGACGTTCAAATTGAGGTCCTCAGTCGGGTCCATTAAGCTAATGTGATTCGGTCTTCCTGGGAGCTAAATCACATTTGAATGCCGTCAGTTAAATCCTACAACATCAAGAGATGATCATGATATGATACCACCCAATCCTCGTGAGCTGCTCTATGCTCTAACTTGGCTTTTCCCCCTCTATCTGCGCAGCCCTCAGCTTCAGAATCGGCATTTTTGGGTAGTAGTATATTACACTGGGGGTAGCTATCTTCGAGGCACCAGATAGTAGGCAGTAGTCGTAGTGTGTATGTAACCAGAGTAAAGGAATGGAAAAGGATTCTTTAGAAAGGTGGCAAAGGCGCGTAAGATAAGGTTAAGTTATATATCTTAGAACGAAGTGGAAGTGAAACCAGTATCGGTTATAAACAGGCGAAATAATGATGGCCACTTGAAGAAAAAAGGGCATAAAAAACTTGAAAACATTTTAAAAAAACGGGAGCGCGGAGAAAGGGGTTAAAAGTCAAAGGGGGTCAGAAAACGTCCAATCAAGTCAAGTCAAATGTCCATGTCGAAAATGAAATGAGATTAGGTGAGGCACCGATACCGACGATCCCCCAACCAATCTCCTATGATAACCCATTAGAATGTAATCACGATCGCAGTTTTAATCTTCTTCTCTCCTCTCCCCACACGGCCTGAGCAATACACATATACATTACTTGGTATTCTTCTTTTTCCCCTTTGCTGTTACAGGTGCAGGTGCAGGTGGAGGCGCCGCCGCCTTTTTCCCTTTTTTAGCTGGGGGTGCCGGAGGTACAGGAGGCTCATCATCATCCTCACTGTCTTCACCATCCTCACTGCTCTCATCCTCACTGCTCTCGTCATGTGCTGGAGGTTTCTGACCGTTTTTTACTACAGCAGCAGTGACTTTGGATGTTGGTTTGGCGGCTACGACTTTAACGACTGGCTCGTCATCGCTGTCCTCTTCGCTATCGGAGGCCTCGTCAGAGGGGGAGGTGGTTGCTACAGGGGCGGCAGCAGCGGGGACGACAGCAGCAGGAGTAGTGGTGGCTTCGGCCTTGGGTTTACGTGCACGAGGCTGGGACTTTTTGAGCTATAGAATGAAGAAGGTCAATGAGGACTGAGAGATTTGAGGAATGGTGAAAGTCGGAGATAGAATAACGGGACTAGGAATGAAGAGAGTGATTGGAATGGACAATGACGAGATGGGAAACAAACATGGAACGGGGTGGGATGCGACGAGGAGTGCGAGTGAGAGGGTACGTACAGCTAATGCAGCCTCGGTAGCAGCGTTTGCAGCTGCAACCTCCTCCGGTGACCTTGCGTCGTACGCCTTTTTCTCAGTCGAGTACTGCTCCTTCGCGCTGGCCACTGCTTGATGGTATATCTGCACACACGTCAGCTTAGGACCCAAACGCGCTTTGCCTGGACGCGACTTGCCGACTTCTCGTCTTCGTTCATGTCTGCCCACTTCTTGGCAATGAGTCCGAGGAGGTCCGAGTTGCTGATACCCGGATTCTTCTCCTTGAGGTCGCGCCTGATGTCATTCTGGAACATGATGTAAGAGGAGGCAGGACGCTTGGGCGCGTTGGGATCCTTGGGCTTGCGCTTTCGCTTCGCGGGCTTGTCGTCGTCGACATCATCAGAGGCTTTGCGTTTACGGACTTTCTCACCTGAGAGTCGATGAGGACTAGTGGTGAGAGAGCAGAGATACGGGACGCGTACCGGCGAATGAAGTTGTTTTGATGGTGGTGGTGAATTCAGTGGCCATCTCGGTGGCATGGCGCATAGCGTCTGCGACGGCAGCAAGGCTGTCGATGAACTGGAGAGAGTTGTGAGCGATGAGCAGAGAGGGAGGAGGAGGGGGAGCTGACCGCGACACGCTGGGCTTCAAACTTGACTAGGCCATCGTCAGATGTCATAGTGTAGGGTCAGATTTTTTTTTCTAGTAAGGGGTCAACAAAGAAAAGAAACGAAAGCTGACTGATTGTTGATCAGTTGGACTCAGCCCTGTTTTGTAGTCTTTGTCTCTGCGCTTTGTTGTTTCACTGAGCGTGGGAACGCCACTAGGCGGAGCCTTAAGCGGAGCTATAAACGGGTCATATATGCCAAGGGCTGACAAGTCGTGCTGCGTTGATCAACGCCGACAGCACAGCGCCCAGCAATTGACGAAAAATCACAGCGAGAGGCGGACGTTAGTCGTGTCCCTCTCACTGACTGGGCCAACTATTCTGTAACCCCTTCTGCACCGTCGTTAGAGTGCCGTGAAACACAAAAAAAAAAAAAGAGTCATCACCTGCGCATATCCTGAAAAGGGCACCCCTTGGAGGCGATATGGAGAGTTTGTACACACAATGGGTGCATCAACCTTCGTCGTCGGGTGAGCACGATGACTGGACCAAGGACCGGTCCATCACTACGTCTCAGGCTGCGACCTCAGACAGTAATGGCTCCAACACGAATCAATCCAACACCAATAACGCCAGCTCGTCCATCGACATGTCAGATTTTACAACCCTGGGCGATATGGGCGGTGGTGCGTTCTCTTGTTTTCTGCGTGTCCAAGTGACGATAACACGATGTTTCAGGCTCCTCAGGAACAACATCAGGCAGCGTGCAGTCCTCGTTTTTCTCGCCATACCCCCATAGCTATTTTGTGCCGAGCCCATATAATACAATGGCCTATGGTTCATCCTCGTGGGCACAATCCTCTCATGTTCCCCTCTCAAATTATTCTTCTCTTAATGGTGCAACCACCTCCACCACTCCCTCGAATTCCTCCTCTAATCCCACCCTTACCTCTGTCAACTCCTCCCCGCCCCAACAGCAGCAGCAGCACTCACCGCAAATGAGTCACCACACGCTAGGCAACTCGTCAAAAAGCCCACCGCAACCTCAGCCCCTTTCCCACCAATCTCTGATGATCGAGTATGTAGCCTTACCTGATCTGCCCAGATCCATCGTTTCACTAACTCGCTTATTGTGTTTTGCTTCACAGTCCTGCTTTGACCACTCTCAATGGCTCCCGTACCGCTTCCTCCTCCTCTTCCACATCTTCCGGTCCCACGAGCGTCAACATGAACCACTACCCTACAGCCAACTATACCGGTCTCTCTCCCCCAACAAGTTCATCTTCTCCGACAGTAATGCCTTCAGCAACACAACTGCAGTCACCATATTATGCCCACCTAATGCACCCCGCATACCGATCATCGGCAAGCCCGTATTTTCACACACAAGCAGCTAATACATCGCAGGGGACACTGAGCCCACACGCGTTACATGCACCAGGCAACGCGATGCTGAGCACGATCATGCCCTCATCATTCTATGCCTCGTCGACGCTCGCAGCTCAGTACTCACAACAGCAGCAGCAACAACAACAATTCCATGCCCAGGCCCAAGCAGCCCACCTACAACAACAGCAATATCCTCCTGCTGCCACGCCCAAACCCGCGCAGACACCTGCAGAGCGCAAGGCGACCTTACTCCTCCGGCTTCGGCCACTACTCCTCCCAACGGCTTTTACGGGTGCAGGCGCAGTCAACGCCCTTATTGACCACGTTGATGACTTTGGAATAGCGGAGGTGGACGCAGGGATACGGCTGGAGATTCTGACGCAGATGCGGGACGGAGCGGGCAACCATTATTTTCGAGCATGGAGTGAAAATAAGAGTGCCATGGACGTGACAAGGGAGTGGTTACGGGCAGCGTATCAGGAGGCAGCGAAGGAAAAGGGGTTGATGAATGGAGGGAGTGGAGGTGGTAAAGGACTGGTGGAGACAATCATGCCACTGCTGCATGTGAGTTAGTTTTATAGTGATTTTTCGTTAGACGGTGCTGGTGGTTTTGGAAACCCGAACCACGCGTCTCTCTCCTGAGTATCGGCTCTTGGCGACTCTCGCAAAGCCGATCTTCTCATTTTCGTGTTCTTGTGAATAATCGTGCTAATCTAAGTTTCCTTGATCGTAGATAATCGACCGCCTACCAATGACATTGGATACGCTCAAGGCGTCAAAATTGGGCAAACTTGTTGTGAAACTGGTCAAGGAGCCTCCAACACCCGGTGAGCCTCGTCTACTGCCATACCTCCCTTCTTTCGGTTTGGTTCTTTGTCATTTGTGGTTTGCCTTTCCGTTTGTCGTCTTGCTCTCGAATGTCCGCGCAATGCGCATCTTAAAGTGAGATCTAGTCGCAAACACTTGCAACGAAAAAAAAAACTGGCGCCTGTGTATTGTGCATCGTGGGCTGCCGCTTGGCTGCATATATACACGTGTATGTGTGGATGTGTACACACTCGTGGCCCACACCTTCCCTGCCTTCCCCATCCCCTTGGTTCCCGTACCATACGTAGTACAGTAAAAGAAACATGTATCTAACCCTTGTCTTTTTCTATGTCTTCTCTGTGTCTGCCTGCCTTGCCTTTCAACTCGGAAATGCGAAACTCGCGTCCGCCGAAAACAGCAATCAAAGACATGGCCTCCAATATCGAGCGCAAATGGCGCACCCTGGTTAGCAGCGCCGAATCGGGGCCTGCTTCCAGTGGTAACAAAGATTCAGAGGGTGAGTCATGCAATTTCAATTGACGGTCGTCCACAAACTGATGCATCCCTGATGTTTTCCTTTTTATTTTGACGTGTCACGTAATTTGGTTGGAAATTGGAATGTAGACGTGAAACCAAAGAAACGCAAGCTCGCTGAACCCATGACCAGGCCACCGATAAAGAAACCTGCACTAGGAAGTGCGTCCGCGTCAAGACCGCTCTCAGTCAAGAAGGAGCCTAGTTTGACATCTGCACCGTCTGCTTCATTGAATAGCAAAGCAGGGGCCAAGGATGCTGCGAAATCGGACTCATCGTTCTTCAGCGCGCCAAAACCCAAACCAAAGCTCCCAAGTTTCAGCAAGAAGCCTCCACCAGCTGCACCTGCCCCAGTAAAACTGGCTGCTGGGCCGACATCTACAAGTAACGTTGCCCAGCCGTCTTCTGTTGATCCGTTCCAAGAAGTACTCAAGTCGATGGGGAAAGGGAAACGAGAGTCACCTGCTGTTGCTACACCGCCAAGTTCAGATACCCCGCCTCAAGGTTCCACTGGTTTTGCAAATATAGGCCTTACGAAGAAAGGCACGAAAAGGAAGACGGTTACGTGGGCACCACCCGGTAGCCTCGAGTCGATCCGCCTCATTGAGAAGGCAGTCTACGACGACGACCCTGTAGATGTCTGTGTTCTTTTGTTTTTGAGAGTTGTGTACTGTAAATTAATTGCGCTCTCCTTCCTTTTCCTTTCAACTTGTTGGGGGAATATTTTTTTGCTCTTCTTGTATACAGGGTGTACATGTGTTACACAGCATACGCGATTTGGACCGGTCAGAAGGCGCGGCATTGCATGCACATATGTTTGAGGAGACGGTGGACTGGTCTGAGCCACTTTGTAAGCAATCTGTCTATCCATCATTCGTGTCTAAATGGCTTCTATGCATATTTGGAAATCTAATGAAACTTTATTTTCTCTTATCAGTACTTGAAACCCCAATTGATGTCGATGTGCGGCCGAGAGGAGAAAGTAGCGAAGAGAAAACGACACAGGAAGAACGAGAAAAAACCGCTCTTGGGGCGCTGTACATGGCACCGTCGCATATACCTGATTCGCCTGCCGAACCTACACACGTGATCACTGAAGAAGAGGTGGACAAGAGTGCGGCAACGATGACCTCTGGCCCTGATGTAGACGCTGTGTTCTGGAGCTCAGCACCCATCAGCCCCGTCGCGCAGAGCGTGGCGGAACTTGTGGGGCAATTGGCAGGTGGTGGTATGAATGTGGACCCAGCACTTAGTTCAGCAACGTTTAATGGGCAAGGGTTGGATCTTGCTGCGGTGGGTCTGGATGTTGGCTCGACAGTAGCATCATTGCAGGCGCTGCCCCAGGAGCAGATACAGAGGCTCCTGATGCAGCTGCAGCCCATGACACAACCACAGCAGGGTGGGGCACCCCCGCCGTCGATGTTTGGGCAGCCTGGTGCTGCAGGGCAATTGCCATTTGGGAATTCTGTTTCCGATCAGAACAACGCGCCTACTGGCGTGTGGACAGCTCCTAATTACTCAGCACCAGATTTTAGCGTTGGAGGATATCAGGGCCTCAGTACTGGCGATTCCCCTCCGTCGGACCGTGGTTGGGGACGGGGGAGGGGAAGGGGCCGTGGCCGCGGCCGGGGGCGGGGAGAGTACGGGTATAGAGACAATACAAGACGACTACCTTGCAGTTTTTTTGCAGCAGGAAGGCGAGTGGGAGCGCAACTCGTGATAATCCAAATCGAGAAAGAACTGATGGTTCATTGTCTTTTGAAATTAACAGATGCAAATATGGGGATCAATGTGACTTTTCGCATGAAACTATTTACCCCTAATGGCATTACTAAATGTCTTGTTTTTACTCAAACTTAAGCTTAGGCTAGGGAGCGGCGCGCTGCGAACAACCATTTGGAGCGGCGGGGTTGCCCTGGCGTGGAGAAGGACATTGGTTGAAGAGGAAAGAGGTTTGGTCGAGTACATTTTATCCTGCATTTACTTTTTCGTGCACAATGAGACTGGGAAACGCATTCATAATTATTATGTGTGTTGTGTGAATGCAGTCGAACGTAGGTTGGGATTCTATTCTATCACAATGTGTAATGCCGACACATCGGGAATCAGTTGATGACTGACATTCCCACTGCCCAAACGCCATCTTTTCGTTAGTGATGAAACTTGATGAATGAGGAGACAGATTGTTATCCCGCAGATATGACTGGCAGTAGCTCCAACGTCAACTATCAAGACTCAATGCCAGCCTTCGACCTGTCAAAATAAGTAAGAAGGCTGTAGCTGCGCCACTGCCTCCAATTTCGGACCATTAAGCTGCTGCCCGCATGATATTCTTTGGTGATTGTTCAAGAAATATTCATCTATCGATCTGTGTAACCTTCCATCCTATTGGTAGCTCGTGGCTTATGATAAGTCTAAAGTTAAATAGCGACCGAATCGCGATAAGGCCGGTCTGTTCGGGTCGATGTAGTACTGACAAGCTTGGGAACAACTATGAAAGGTCTATTGAATTATGCAAATCCACAGCTGTCTCCACTTGTCCACATGATGATGCCAACATGGATCGTCGTCGCAGACATCGTAACATCTCATAACTTAGCACGCAATCATACAATTTCATGGGCTTGGGCCAGTATCCTGGGGCAACTGGAAGGTATCGGTTATTCTTACAAAACCTCTTTTCTCCCACGAGGGTACCTTCACAATTCAGCTTCAAGGAAACTGGTAACCAATCTAACAACGTAGAGAGCCTAGTAATGATTGTTCAGATTTAGGTGGGAAGGCTTACGACTGCTATACAAATCGAGAGTGTGGGCAAGATGTACAGGGGATATAAATAGAGCAGAGGGAGGGTCAGCAGCCAGATTGATAAGACATGATGTAGATCCATGCAGATAGCGTAAGGTAGAAGTAGGGTACAATCTAAGCACACGAGAATATACGATTTCAAAAATAGCACAAGAGAAGAAATATGTAGTTGAGGGGGTGACGATGAGGGATGACGATAGTAGTGAGTGGCTAGTGCACAACGCAAATGAACACGCGTAAAGCAAGATGATGGGATTTGAACGGCCAAATAAAATAGAAGACACATGCGGGGATGCTCGAACGAGAGAGGGTGTGTTATCCCCCGCCCGTCCCCCCAGTAGCATTTGTTGTTCTGCGGCGTCGCATTTGGCGTTTAGTCGGCGGTACGGTCTCAGCTGTAGCGGTGGTGGGGGACGCCGCCTCCGTACCCCGTCCACGCTTGAGGGAAGCATTGGCCATTGCTGGGGTGTTGTGTGTGCCACCAGAGGAGACAGCAGGAGAGGCAGCTGTCGGGTTTGACGACGAAGCGCCAGGAGTTTGCTGAGGTATGGTCTTATGCTGTTTTTGGGGTGAATTGTTGGCAGAGGGAGGTGCATTTTTAGGGGAAACTGTGGACCCTGTTGGAGTTGGGGCAGTATTTCCGGAGGGATTCGTGACAGAGGGTGGGGCGCTTGAATATAGTGTTACAGAACTCGGAGTGGATGGCATATTGTTTGAATTACTATGTATAGGAGTGAAGGGGCCGGGGGGAGGGCCGTTGTGGTGGCCGTTGTTGAGGATGGGTGGGGGAGGGTTGAAAGCATGCATTTCACGTAATTTTATTGCATATTGCGTTAGGGCGTCTGTAAGTAAAACGGTTACGGATAGCTTTTTTTGTAAAATTGTAAATCAACATACCCAGTGGACCCAGACTTTGTTCAGTTGAGTATGAAATGAGATCAGTCATTGCTGAAACACTTTCTGCCAGTTCCAAGCACCTCATCGTCGCTTGTGGAATTCCAAATGCATTAACTGGCTCGCCTGGTATCGTCGCTGACTCAATTGTTACCCTCGGTTCTTCCCATCTCCTGTCCTCTTCCAACTGTTGTTGGTTCACCACCGACACTCCATTAGACATCGGTGTCGATGCATTTCTCGTGCGAGGCGTCCTAGGAGATCCCATTGTTCTTGGACCAGTTATTGCCTCAAGAGCGATATACTTATCATGGTAGTTCGCGTCAAACTGAAAGTCCTCGAACTTCAGCTGTACGTTAGGCTGGTTCTGGTTGCCGTTTTGCCCCTGTTGGAGCTGCGACGGCGGCGGGGGAGGGGCCGCGCCGGAAATGGCTGTTACGACAACGTGTACAGTTAATGGTCCGCGGAGAGTAACTGTGTAACCGTTGTTGAATTTGTATGTCCAGATAGCGGTAACACATTCAACAATGGAGTGCCCAGGCCCGTACATCCGTTCGCGTGCTCCGTCAAGCGAAAATGTCATAGACTTCACACCAGATTGTGTTGTCACGAGAAAGAAGCGCGGTAGTATAGGGACGCCGATTTCTGTTACCGTAGGCAAGGTCTGTCAGGGGTAATGCGGTCAGGAATTGAGAAGTAAGACCAACCAAATGGTTTTGCCTCGTTCCGTTGGTTATCCTTCCATAAGGTGAACTTCAACATGGCTTTTGGGGTGAAGTATTCCCTGATAAGATCGCTCCACCACGAGAGCTGTAGTTTTTTCTAATTCACATGCAAAAGCTTCAACATTCCATAAAAGGCATATGATAAATAAAGAACAAACAGTCTTGTTTTCAGCGGCCAGTACCGCGCTGAATTGGAGTAAACGAACGAGGCCTTGACCATACCCAATTTGAGAAGAGGGACTATTTTCACTTTATCATAAGTAAAACACTGCCACGATATTATAAAGAAAAAAAGTGCGCACGGAATGGACTGCCGCGGTATCGACGCAGCAGTAGATGGCGGTGTATCAGACGGTCCTTGGGTCAAAGGAGGGACGTTCGGTGGTGCCGGGCCCGTTGGAGCTTGCACTGGTGGCCGTGGCGCGATCGATAGATGATGTGGAACGTGCCCCTGCCCTTGCATCGGCCCTCCAATGTGCACCTGCGGGCCACCTTGTGGACCGATGTTGGGCATACTCATCCTGTTCTGTGAAAGCGCTGGTCCGCTGGGTGGTAGCGACGGATGAGCCGAACGTGGAGTGTGTACGGGTTGCGATAACGGTCGGGGTATCACTTGAGGCTGCGATTGCGGCCGCTGTGGATGTGAATGTGGGGCCATGTGGGAGTCGGAAGGGTGAGGTGAGTGATGAGAGAGTTGCGGCGGTTGCGAGAGGGCGTGAGGGTTAAGCTGAGAGGGCGGCCGTGGTGGCACGTGCGAAGGTGGAGGCATGTTGTTGAAATGGGGAAAATTTTCGGAAGAGGTGTTCATTTGCTCGAATTGTTGGGCGGGTGTGAGGTGGAAGCTGGTACGACTGGCGGTCCCGCCTGGTGTACCGAGGCTGGCAGACATAGGTTGAGGCATTTCAGCCATGGTAGGTGGAGTGGAAGAGGGAACGAAGGGATATTGACCATTTGTTGTGGGCTGCATTCGTGATGGGTGTTGAGGCTGGGGATACTGGGAGTTGGAGTAGTTCAAAAAAGACATGGGTTCCTCGGTATTCATCTGTGGTGGACGATTGACTGGTGTGTGGGAAGGCCCAGGAGTTGCCATGTTCATACTGGGCGTATGGGATGGTGGATGTGATCCGGGGCGGGGAGACGATATTTGAGGAGGTAATTGCGAAGGGACCTGTGTAGGATTTTGAAATTGGTTCTGATGCGGTGCCATGGGGTGTTGGATTGAGGGAGGTTGCGGTAGACTATTCATCGGCTGGGGTTGTGCAGATCCCGCCCGACCGGGCATACCAGGGTTCCCACCTTGTCGGTTCATCAACATGGTCATATCCTGGTTCATCTGATTTGACGTATGCCCTTGTCCTTGCATCCTATGTTGAGGCTGCATTCCTTGAGGCATTTGACGCATTTGTGACATGTTGCCTTGTGGGGGCATTCCCATGCCCATGTTGTTGCCGACGACACCAGGAGACATCCCAGCCATTCCAATTGGTACTTGGTTCATCGAAGGCTGCGAAGACACTCGGCGAACAGTCGTGTTTCCTGAAGGCTGGCCTATCAAATTGGAGCCGTATCCCATTGTGGCCTGTCCATGGGTCATGTTGACCATGTGGGGGCCACCCGCTCCACCTGGCATAGGCCCACCCACAGGGCCCATCATTTGTGGCCCAGGCTGTCCGGGGCGCATCTGCATCGGACGCTGTTGACGAGAGTCACCACCCTGCTGCATTGGAACGGGGTACCGCTGTTGGTGGGTCGAGTTCATGGAGCCTGGCGCGTTGTTGAGCATCATTGGGGGATTTGAGGGGTTAGACGACGGAGGGAGACCAAGGTGGGCCGAAGAAAGCTGCGACTGAGCAGATTGAGGCATATTTTGCATAAATGGAGTGCTCATGCTGAGCATCGTTGCCTGCGGTAAACCTTGCCTGAGCAACTCTGGGTGAACGTTACCGTTCATCTGCAGAAAAAGAGAGAGAAAGAAAAGAACTTATAAGTTTGAGGCGAAAACATAAAGGATGGGGCATGGGTAGATAATGGAGGTATGTATTTACCAAGTATTGAGAAGACGGAGTTGGATGAAATCTCCGACGATCGGCAGTAAGCCCTCTCTGGAAAGCAGACAAAAAGAGTGCTAGAGATGAGAAGAGGACTACAAAGCCTAGATAGGCCGAGGAGAACGCCTCGAACGATGAGCAAGGCTAGGAAACGGGGTTGCAGAGGGTGTGAGCGCTCTGTTGAACGGTTGTGTTCTACACGTGGCTTGGCCCGCCGACCAGCCTCAATGGGGAAATTCTCCCAACTGCTGACCATCCACTATCTCTCGCCCTTTCTTTCCTTTGTCTCATCCTATACTCTTAGCTGCATTGCAGTATACAAAGCCCCATGAACATAAAACAATTTTTGTTCTGAGAAGGAGCAGGTACCGAGTGAAACAATACTCGCTTTCATCAGAATCATTCCCCATGTCCGTTCAGATTGGTCGTGTCCTATTTTCAGTGTGAACTTCTCGGGAACGACCTGTGAACACATGCGAAGTTGGTGCCCCAGCCGCCAACCCCATATCAATGAGGTTCGCTCGGAAAAACTATCGGCACAATCATTACCTTCATACATAGACACTTTTGTAGCCATTTCCTTTCCTCCCTGCAAAATGCAACGTAAAACATTCAGACAATGCATGCATTGCCACTTAATAAAACGACTCATTACCGCGTCTTCCGTGGCCATGGCCCAAAAGTTTTTTTTAAAGATTCAGAAACTCCTTTGGACGAAGCCACGTGATCAGGCTTTTTCAATCTGCTACTGTGATTGGCAACAACCGTTTCTTTTGCCATGGTTCGTAAACTAAAGTACCATGAGCAGAAGCTGCTCAAGAAAGTCGATTTTCTCAATGTGTGTTACTTTTGTCTCGGTAATAGTGGGGAAAATGACCGGATTCACAGTGGAAGCAAGATGCAAACCTCCGTGAAATAAAGGTGATGCGACGCTATCACATCCAGGACAGAGAGGACTATCACAAGTAGGTAACATAACCACATATCTTTTTATCGCTAACAGTGCTACAGGTACAACAAGCTATGTGGTTCTTTGCGATCATTTGCTCATCGCATCTCCCTATTACCTGCGCAAGATGGATTTCGCACACGTATGGAGGACCAGCTTCTTTCTAAACTTTATGATATGGGTGTCCTAAACACCTCCGCAAAACTCAGCGACGTGGACAATAAGCTTACTGTCGCAGCGTTCTGCCGCCGCCGGCTTGCAGTGTTCATGTGCATGTCCAAGATGGCTGAAACCGTCAGCGCAGTACGTCTTTTTCGACTGATCCTAAGCATGTGCAAACTCTTTCGCCCCCTTCTAGGCCGCCAAGTTCATTGAACAAGGCCATGTCAGGGTTGGACCAGACACAATCACAGATCCTGCATACCTAGTCACTCGGTGAGGCTAGGTTGGATTTTTTTCCCTGTTAGATCAACGGCTGAAAGAACTCACGGATCAGGCATATGGAAGATTTCGTAACCTGGGTTGATACATCGAAGCTGAAGAGGACAATCTTGACATACAACAACGAGGTGCGTTCTTTATAACGGATCGCAGTCCTTTGACACATGGACTGACATATTGCATGGGGTTTACTAGCTCGACGACTTTGACTTACTGTGATCAATGTACGTCTGGGGAGTTCCTCGTTTTTGGTTGGGCATGGTTGAGGCTGTTTGATTTACCGCCACAACGCGTCATGTCGCGCTGAGGGTTGTGACAGGTCGGACATCAATTGGTGTATAGCAGTCCTGGAGGTGATACATGAGTACACTTGCAGGCGCTTGTCGAGAAGGATAGAAGGATTAGACGGGCAATTCAGTATTAGACCTGGGGTCTCACTAGGATTGCGATGGATGATGTCTCGCATTAGACCCCCTTCTCCATGGGTCCGGATAATCGAGTAGAGCAATTGCTTTTTGGCATATGTGGGAAGCTCCGCATTACAGTGAGATTTCATCCTGACCTTTCATATTATTCGTCTTCCCATGATTGTGATAGAGTGTCTGAACGCTACACTTGTTGAATTCTTGATTTCGCTTAGACTCTCGAATTGGACGGGAAACTTTCGCATCATTGATGAAGGCGCTAAGGAGCTTCGCGATCGTCGCACATGAGAAGTATAGTCGACATAATAATTCATCGGCAGGAACGAGTAATGTGTTGTAGGTCATTAACAACCAACAAGTCACCAATGTCATTGAAGGACACAAGCAGAACATCAGAGCATTCTTCCTAACATAAGATTCGCCAGCGGTTGGCGTGGAGATTCTCAATAAGTCGGGATCGATATGTTACAGAAAATCCGGATGATAGACATGTACATCGAGTTGCTTGACCTGGGGTTCGAAAGGGTTCAAAGAATCCATCGTAAATGACCTATGGTGCTGGTGCAATTAATGCGGTACTAACACTCGTCGGCTTCCAAGTTTGAGTTAAGGCCATTGTTGTCGATATATCAAGTAGGTCGACGTTGGCGGAATAAGCGTCTCCAGATGACCGAATACTTGTTCACGCAAAAAAAACTAGAAGGTGAACAGCACCTGGGCCATCCAGAGCCCCACGATGCACAGGAGTGCACAAGTATCAAATTTCACGAAGGCCCGCCCCATGAAGTCACTTATAAGCCAACGACTCTGGATTTACAAAGGTGTTGTGGTTGTGTTGTGGCAGGAAAGGAGTGATCAATCATTTCCCCATTCAAGCTCAATACGCGTGTTACCCATTACCGCGCTTGCTTGACAACCACCTCCTCACACTTTTCTTTTCTCAATATACCCTTTGACTGGGCAGCCACCGCCTTCCGGAGCGCGTTGCAAACCGCTCACTCTCCAACACATTCATTATAGCCTATGGCCGAAGCTGGGGACGGAAACATCAAGGTCGTCGTTCGATGTCGGCCCCTCAATGGTCGCGGTGCGTACTGCTTGGCATACCCCACACAAATTATATCGCGTTCAAGAAGAACATAGGCTGACAATGGATGTGAACAGAACTCGCGCGAGGCGCCAAGCCGCTCATTCGTATGGTGGGGAATCAAACTATCATCGACCCGCCGGAAGCAGGGTCCGCCCAGGACTCGAAGCGCGCCACGGAACGCAAGCAGCTGGCGTTCAGCTTTGACAAGAGTTACTGGTCGGCGGGCCCGCGGGACGAGCCTGGATATTGTTCACAACAGACACTGTACGATGACCTGGGCAAGGAGCTATTAGATCATGGGTTTTCGGGGTTCAATGCTTGTATTTTGGCTTGTAAGTTGGCTTGCAACTTGTTGATTTGTCAAGCTAATGTGCGCTACTGAATGAAGATGGACAAACTGGTATGAATGGCCTTAACTTTCTTTCGCGTATCGGCTGATGGATATGTTATAGGATCGGGGAAATCCTATAGGTGAGTAAATACTTGAATTGCGCATTCCATACTAGGAGCTCATGGCGTGTTATAGTATGATGGGCTGTACGTGAATGCCGTGTTTCTCAGCCCTCCGTCCCTCATAACTTTCTAGACGGCGCGGACAAGGGTATCATCCCGCTTACATGTCAAGAGCTTTTCGACCGGGTAGAGTCAAAACGGACAGCCGATTCAAACCTTAGCTTCACAGTCGAAGTCTCCTATATCGAAGTTCGTCCACAGGCCGCGCTTCTTCGCGTTTCCCACTGACATACCTGCAGATCTACAATGAGAAAGTGCGGGATTTGCTGAATCCAAAAAATACAGGAAACCTCAGAGTTCGCGAGCACCCCAGCTTGGGCCCTTATGTGGAGGATCTTTCCAAGCTGGTTGTAAATAATTATGACGAAATGATGACTCTTATGGATGAAGGGAACAAAGCTCGGACCGTCGCTGCCACTAACATGAACGAAACGTACGTTATGGATTTACGTTGTGACCAATGCCGCTATGAACCTCTCCCGCATCTAGCTCATCTCGTTCGCATGCCGTTTTTACCCTCCTCTTGACCATGAAGAGACACGATGTTGAGACCAACATGGACACTGAGAAGGTTTCTCGGATCAGGTGTGCACTGTTGTAATTTACGTCTGAACATTCCTCATCCTTGTGGCAGCTTGGTTGATTTGGCCGGATCAGAAAGAGCAAATTCTACGGGAGCGACTGGCCAACGACTGAAGGAAGGCGCAAACATCAATAAATCCCTGACGACGCTCGGCAAGGTCATCTCTGCGCTTGCAGTGGCTAGTTCGGCAGATCATAGCAAGAAGGGGAAGAAAGGGAAGGCCGAGGAATTCGTACCATATCGCGACTCGGTGTGTACTAAGCTTCTAGGATTCCGGTATCTCAACTCATCAGGTACTCAGGTTCTTACATGGCTGCTCAAGGACAGTTTAGGTGGTAACTCGAAAACGGCCATGATTGCTGCTATCTCTCCTGCTGACTACGAAGAGACGCTCAGTACTTTGCGCTATGCCGATCAGGCGAAGAAGATTAAGAATAAGGCAGTCGTAAACGAGGATCCGAATGCGAAGCTTGTTCGAGAATTGAAAGAGGAGCTCGAGATGCTCAGAGGTACGACCGCATCGCACTATTCTGGTGTTGACATCATTGACGATCGACTATGGTACTCTTCCCTTGTCTTATCAGCTCGCGTCTCGGGGTCAAGTGGCGAAGACGTGTTTGATCCCAGTGTACCACCAGAGAAACAAAAAGTAACATACCAGACAAAGGATGGTCGCATAAAGACTGTGACAAAGGCAGAGCTACAAGAGCAGATGGAGACCAGTGAAAAGCTCATGCAGAGCTTAAATGAGACATGGGAGGAGAAGATGCAAAGGACTCAGGAGGTTCAGAAAGAGCGGGAGAAGGCACTAGAGGAGCTGGGTATTACGGTGGAAAAGAATCTTGTAGGTGTGCATACACCCAAGAAGGTGAGTTGTCGAACTTTCCTAGGTACATTTCATTTCAACTATTAATATGCTTCTTCCTATGTGATTAGATGCCGCATCTCGTGAACCTGGTAGGCCTTTCATTTGGATCGAACTCCGTAAGGTCATGTGGCTGTGTAGCTGACTTTTTACAATTGTGTTTACTTACTATAGAACGAAGGTCTGTTTAATGCGCTTCTGAATACTTTAGGAATTGGCTATACTAACTCGAGATTCCTCCTAGATCCGCTCATGAGTGAATGTCTGATATACCAGCTCAAACCTGGCAGGACTATAGTATGTAATTTACTAGCTTTTCTACATTCTCAATCCATCCTAATGATTATGCATTGTCATTAAGGTTGGTCGATTGGATAGTGATAGGTCAGCCGCTATCCGGTTAAGTGGTGATAATCTACTGGAGGAGCATTGTTATTTCGAGAATACGGACGACAAAGTCATCATCCAGTGCTTACCTGACAGTATCACTGTAAGTCCTCGTTCGAAGGACGAAGTTGCTCTGATTAATGTATAATACACAGTTCCTTAATGGCAAGCAGTTGATTCCAGGGCAGGTAAGTTCATGGCTCGGACCTTAGATAGCCTTTATCATTGAACGAATACCCGTGTAGCCTTACAAACTTCGTTCTGGATTCCGAATTATTCTTGGTATGTATCATACTCTCATTACGATTTCCCGCTTAATACTAGCTAAGGTGATAACCACGTCTTTCGATTTAACAATCCTGAGGAAGTTCGCAAGCAAAGAGACCGGGCCACGGCCAAATCTAATTTACACTTAGCCATTTCTGCTGGCGAAATTGATGGGAGTTCGACAAGGCCGGATTCCCCCACATCCTCGACTGATGAAGCCGATGCCGATTGGAATTTCGCGAAGAGGGAAGCAGCCTTCGCTCGCCTTGGACTTGATCCAGCTCTTGATAATCTGCCGGATGACGATCTCAACAAACTTTTTGAGAAGATCACGAAGGTAAAGACTCTACGCGATCACAACTCCAAATCAAGACCAGAAAGTAGCCTAAGCCAGGGAGATGATGTATGGAGCGAAGCCGGCCGACCATTCTCGAGCGATGCAACGGATGACACAAGCGTTCATGGCAGTCCAGCGGTATTTGATGGCTCCTTGAAAGATGTGCAGCACCAGTTAGAGAACAGATTGCAGGAGATGACTGAGTCATCGGCGGAGGCGGAAGACTTGAAAGTCGAGAAGGACCATATGGAGCATCAACTCAGGCTTGTTCAAAACCAGATGAGACGACTCCTTGACGCGCGTGCACGGGGTAAAGAGCTGGAAGGCGCAGATTTTGAGCCTATCATCTACACTGCGAAGCAATTAAGAATGATTCGCAAAGTTCTCAATCGGTGGAGAGCACATCGATCATTCTCAATGGCCGAAACTGTCTTGTCGAACGCTGTAATGATCAAGGAAGCCAACATCATCAGGTGAGTGCTTACCCTTCAGTGCCTGCACATATGACGAACCCGAATGGAATACCAGCAAGGAACTTAGTAAAGGCGTTTCCTATAACTTTACTATCTCTTCTGGCGGTTCACTCGGAGCACCGACGTCTGCTGTTGACACGATCGCCGGTTTAGACGAGTTTGGCGACGTTGTAGATCCCATTCTGGCCTCCTCCACTCAACCTTCAGTTGCAGTTAAAGTCCTCGACAAGCGGCACAACGCTATCTATTCCTGGTCATTGGATCGCATGCAACAGCAATTACAACGGATGCGGAATCTGACAACCTACATCGATCGACCATCATACACTCAACATTTCTCCTCTGATGAACCTTTTTACGATTCTCCCCCTCCAGAATATTCTTTCATCGGCAATGCGTTGATATCCCTCGCTCCGTTAGCACGCCGCCTGTCATCATCTTCCACCGTTCCCATATTCTGTCGGTATACATCAGAAGCGATCGGTTCTTGTCGTGTTGACATCAAAATAGTCAGCGTGGTACTATCCGCCAAGCATTTGAATGGCTCCAGTGCTTCTACCCGAGCTTCCTCCCCCATACCTGGCACCATTCCTCCCGGAAGCAAACTGATATTTTTCTTGACGGTTGATACAGTGAAGGGATTGTCTTCTCACGATTTCTCAGGAGTGCATCTCCAGCTTCGTCTGTCTTCAATTCTCGGTTCTAACCTCACTTCAGAGGAAGTGTTCCCATCCGCAGCTCTTGACATGGAGATATCGTCCTTGTCAGAGCTGAAGTTCCGTCGTAGCTTCTCGATCGTAGCCACGACGAAGGTATTAAATCACCTTCGACAGGGATACGCGCCCGTTGAGTTCTTTGCAGCAGTACGACCGACATACCTTGAACGTCTTGAAAGGTGGGACGAACTCCGGGAACAGAAATCGTTCCATCCACCTAGTCCCGGCAGTCGGACGCCCGACAGCCGACCAAGCCTCCCTCCAATGCGTCGGTCCGAGACTGACTTCGTTGTTGAACAAACGCACGATGTCGTCGCATGGTTGCAAATCTGTGAGCTGGGGCCAGATGGAGCATATGTTCCTGTTCCCGTAATTTCCCAAGGAGATCTTGATCCAGGGTCTTTTTCTCTGCACCAAGGGCTGCAACGCCGAGTAATCGTATCACTCTCATCGAATTCTGGGCAACAATTACCTTGGTCGGAATTCACCAAAGTTCGCTTGGGTAATATCCGTCTACTAGATGCCAAAGGTCGCACGCACGACTCCATGTCGAAGACACTGTCCACAATGCCACTGATGAAAGACCAGAAAGTTGAATTTCGGCCTGACGGGTCAGGGCTACTAGAGGCCTCAGCTTTGTGGGACTCCAGTGTCCATGATTCAGTTCTACTGAACAAAGTGACGGCAGCCAATCAACGAGTGCTAATCCAAGTCAGCTTTGCGGTCGCCGTGGACACCTGCAGTGACCCCGTTCAATTTAGCATGGATGCAGCGATCACAATGCGGACTCGTGACGCAAGTCCGCCATCTAAGTTTATTACTTTCTTTGGATCTACAAAGATTCTTACGAAGACAAGTAATCTCTTCAGCATTCGACTTTCGCCACCTCTTACACGCTCACCCAAAGACCTCTGGCGGCTTGACACCTCGGAAAAATACGTACGAGGTGAGGAAGCCTTAGGCGTTTGGAAGCCTCGTGGGATATCAGTTGTTGAGGACTATGATCGTTTGGTTTCGACGGAGAGGCGAGCCGCTGACGTACAAGCTATTCGAGTTATCCTATCAAATCACCCACCTCGACCACTGGCAGTAGATGCTCTTGCTTGGCGTGCTGATGCCATTCTTGCCAAGTCATTAGCTTTGTGGCAAAAACAGTTTGGCCATCGTGGCAAAGTCCGTTGTTTCCCCTCTATGAAATAAATTATTTATCATCAACAACATTCACAGATTGTTTTGTCGCAAGAGCCTTCCGACCCTGATCTTTCGTTATCATCTAAGGTAGCAGATCCTGGATTACTGGATGGATTGAAGCTTGTTTCTGTGACAAACCTGGTACCCCGGAGGTACGTCTTGAACCATTTTGATTCTGCTCTGTTGTAAACCCCGTCTAGTGATGGTGCCACAAAGAAAGGCCATCTGATGATTCTGACTGACGCCAGCCAAAATACTTGGGAGCGGCGCTGGTTTGTACTCAGAAGGTGCGTCTATGAATTCCGAAATGCTCCGAAATTTATTCAGAACCCATTTAGACCATACCTTCATATCTACATGCACTCCAATGAGCTTGAGGAGACGGGCATCGTCAGCCTCAGCGGAGTCAATGTCGAGAGCGACCCCCATAAGGAATCCCTGCTCGGAGTACGTATGTTTGCACAGGCTTCTCGAGCTTTCTATTGACTGTTCAACAAATATGTGTAGAAAACATTCGCTTTTACTCTCTTTACCGCATCAAATTCGCATGCCTTGGCGGCGCCTAACGCGAAGGAACTACAGGCCTGGATAACGAAACTCGACCCCACTCGCTTGCTTTCATAATGACTGATGACCGCCATGACCAATCTCGCATTTCGTCCAATCAATTAATTTTAATATTACAGGATCTCAAAGAATATCATCCGATTCCTACACACACTGCCACTCATTTTTTGCCTAGATGTTCGCACCAAAGTGGTCTTTTTTTATGTATGATTCTATCTATCTACCCGCATGGCCTTTTCTATTGTTGTTCATTCATACAGTCTATCGTTCAATCCCTGGTGTCCATATACCATCATCATCAAGTAATCATAATCAATTGCATTCTTGTGTCGCTGTCATTACTTTTCTCTACCTACACCTTGCCATTCCTCTCTTGCTCTCGATCTGTTGGTTAATCTGTTGTACCCTGATGTGAAATATCTCCGAGGGTCTACTCGGGGGGGAACGGCCGCTGGGACACCAATGTTGGTTGTTCCCCGTCCAGCTCCCGACCGAAATCCCAGGATAATGATCAATAGCAAAATGCCCACATTACACAAAAGATCGTGCGTATGGTTCAGGGAACATGGTGTTGTAACTGGTATATGTGGTATAATAAACATTACATGTACAGAAGCTGTACTGTCCCCCCGGTCCGGCGCATCATGGTAGCGAAGAGCTATCGGATCTGCTGGGCACCTGCCGCCTCACTGGCGACGTCGGTAATTTGCATCAATTGCTTCCAAGTTGTCAGTTCCGACACAAGTTTCCTGCCACTGTTAAATTGAGGCGGACCACCTACATACCCCAGTTGCGTATTTCTAACGCGCTGATGGGGAACCTCTCTACGTTCTACTATGGAATATAACTTTTCCTCTCAGGCTCCCGACAACCCCCCTCCAAGAGCGTCACAGCAATTGTAAAACCGACCATAGAGCGGTAATTCGTCGATAATCCTCCGTCGATTCAAGTTGAGCCTCTTGCGACGCGTTCAGTGGGCGCCTATGTCATTACGGCAACGCATTCTGCAAGGTACACGATCGAGGCACCGATCGTCAAGAAAGCCCAAGAGATCTTGTTTCGATCGGGTGGCACTGTACCACAGTACCAGTCCAACATGCGGGCAGTAGTCCCATCATAGCTACTTCTGTCCTGTCGTCATGTGCCCCATATACAACAAGGTGATTAATTTGTTGTAATGAACTGGGCTGAGTTTGAGGCTGAGTATTTCGCTGAGTACGGAGAATGTTGTGGGTACACAGTTCGAAACTCCCTCCATGTGCCGGTTGCCGGTCCGGCGCCAGATGTGTGGCAACTTGTAACGGGCTAAAGGTGGCGTTGGCTTTTCAGAGCTATACTCCAAGAACAAATGGTAATGGATCAAGTGACAAAATTGTTTCAGAAAGCCGCCACTCTGGGCTAGTAAATCCATTACTAGATACACTTGTACTCCCCCCTTCAAAACGTCATTGATCGGAGCTACGGATGTGTAGTCCATTCAAAAATAACGAGGGAAGATAAATCCCTAAAAGGCGTATAAACGGATTGCGATTGCCACTCCAAGTTACGCCGCGCAGGCCATGTTTGACGCGTAAGATCCAAGTCGTCGGATAGCCTCAAGTAATTGTACCAGCTCCCACATTGTACAGTGTACCAACATAAAGGATAAATTCTTGATTCAATTGACTCGAAACTAACTCAGCCTCTCTATCAGTTACTTGTGGCGCTGGAGTCCTCGACAAACGAACATCTGCCCTGAAGTAACCTTAGTCGGCGTGGTGCTGAAGCTTAATAAGTGGTGACAACCCTGTGCCATATGGGGCGTACTAAGCTTTAGATCTTGCCGGGCCATCCTAGTTGGCGATACCCGGCATAAATCCAAAACACTCTAAAGGTTGTTATGGTTTTCCTGACTCGATTCAGCATAAGGATAATGGCAAGTGAGAGTAAAAAAGAATCCATTGATCTGGAGATATTTGTACAATTGAGTAATTCACTTCGTTGAGTATATATATGATAAAATAGTGATGGAGGAAGATATAGGGACGATGCTATCTATTGTTCGGTGGGCTATGCAACGGGGGGTATGCGTTTTAAGAAGTGACGCAAAGGGGTCTAAGTTATACATACGGGTGAGGCTCAACGACAATAAATAATGATAGGGTTATATGGGTCCATGTCAGTGATTGTCCGCGTGCATCCGTGTGCGAAGGAGGTATAGGCTTGGTATAGCGATGATACATATCCATATCGTCATGAAAAAGGTCAACCAGAACCAGAGTAGCGCCTCAGTCACACCGCTCTGGGCAGTCGGCCGGTCGGATGAAGGTAAGCATGTGGCAGGTTATGTAACCCTTGGCGAAGCCTGCACCGGCGTAGGCGAAAAGATAATGCCATTTGCGTTTGAAGGCATCGTAATCGTCGCGTTCACGGAGGGCAGGGTAGTCCTTTGATATGATGTCCTGGGTCAGATTACGGTCGAGGCGCCTACCCCACTCGCGCAGAGTTCGCGGGTAGTGCGCAGCGTGGTTCTCGACGCCCTCTAGGGTAAAGCGGTTGGCAGACCCAGTCTGGGCGGCGGTGATCAGAGCAGTGGCGGATGGGAGACACGAGTTGGGCCACATGTAGCGCCGCATGAAGTCTTCGGCCTGGTACCCTGTATACCGCGTCTCGGGGAAGGTGGAGGAAGAGACGACGGCAACGGCGTCTCGTGACTTGAGGGCAAAATCAACGAGCTTGAAGTAGGTGTTGTAGTGCTTGGATCCAACGTGCTCGAGCATCTCGATGCTCACAAAGGCATCAAAGGCCTTCTCCCACTCGGCGGGAATCTCGCGATAGTCCATGAGGTGCACACGGATGCGGCCTTCAAGGCCCGCAGCGCGGATACGCTCCTCGGCGAGGGTCTTTTGCTCGATGGAGAGGGTAAGGGTGTCGACTTCGCAACCAAAGGAGCGGGAGGCTTCGATGGCCAAGCCACCCCACCCTGAGCCAAACTCAAGGATGCGGTAACCAGGCCTAACGCGTGCCTTTGTAAGGACATGACGTATCTTGCGGAGCTGGGCAGCCTCAAGGTCACCGGGATGCGAGGCATCTTCCAGGTCACCACGGACACCACCCTCGGCATCAGACCAGAGAGCACAGGAATACATCATCTCTTGAGAAAGGAAAGCTTTGAAGAGTTCGTTCGACTGGTCATACGAGGCAATGGCATTGAGACGGGCTTGGGAGCGCGTCTGGCCGAGGAATGAGTTGTAGAGACCAGAGACCGCTGAGGAGATGCGAGCAACGATAGAAGAAAGGGTGTCTTCCATGCCAGACTGGTTTTCGAGCCATAGCTGGATGATGGTATTTTTAGTCGGGGCAGAGTTGATAAGAAAAATAGGTACATACAGTCATACTGTCCTTGAGGCTGGAGACTTCAATGTCACCGATCATATAGGCCTCACTGACTAGAATATACATGTCAGGTTTAGTTGATGATTTGTTGGTTAGAGACTTACAGCCAAGATCGCCTGACAGAAGGATACGAAGCCAGAAATTATCGTTTATGATTTTAAGGTGGACGTCATTGCATCCTTTTTGGAACCTGCCATAATAATGTGTCCCTTCAGAGTCGGAGATTGTCAGGTGTCCGATGGTAATCGCATCACCAAGGACCGACAGGATGGAACTACGTGCTATGCACAATATTGGTTAGTGATGGCCACACCAAGTGTGACGCGTTCATACCAAACGAGACTAGCCAGGCTCTTGGTGAAAGTAACGATGAAGAGAAGAGGGAAGTAGACTGTAGAGCCTTGGAAGGTCCGAACTGGACGCACTGCTGAGATTGGGAGGCCATTTGTGAGGAGACAGATGATAGAGGAGCGGGGAGTGAGGATAGAATAAGAAAAGATGGCCCTTTATAACACAGCGGGTGGGCCGATAGAAATTTGGATTCCCGTGGTTGAAGAGGGCCATGTAGATGCAGATGCAGAATCGCAGATCCGCCCACGTCTGAATCGAGGATTCGCATCACCCCCATTCGGATACACCACGTGCCCCAGCCCAGGATTCTCAGGATTTTAACTCGGATTCCATAGGTTCCCGCCCTGGGATTCCCCTCTCCAACTGCCTCCGCATCGTGGCTTGTCCTGATTGCATTTTCAATGTGGCCGATCATCGACACGATGCTGACTCAGCTCCCTTTCCAGGTCCGCGATATGTTGCCGCGGGTTTCTTAATTCGTACTATCACCCTCGGGCCACTTTGACTGTGTCGATCTCGACACCGAGGACCATATTTTCCATGGATCCACGTCCTACTCGCAGACTACTTAATATCATTATACCTCAGTCCTTCCCCTTGTTTTCGGCTTGCCGCGATACCAATCTGTTTCGATGACGCCGCTGCCTCGTCCTCGACTCAATATCCAACCCTCGATAATTATCGCATCCACTCGGCGCACTGCCTTGATATCGTCCAACTAGGATGTGCTACAGCAGCTCCATACTTGCCGCCACGGACCAACTTATCCTATCAAATTGCGTATATCGTATTTTCGAGCTCATAATCAACATGGATCCCGTGGCAATTTAAATCTATCGCGACTACCGATCCACAACACACTATCCGGTACCCTATCCGATATCCTTGCTCCCAAGATCTCTACCATGCACGGTCGTAGATAACAATGACTCCATACCTCCAGTGAAGTGTTTCGTCAAAAACATCTCCATACAAGCTGTCTTTTGCGTTCAAGTCGGGTATGGGATAATACTCTCACTCTCCTTCACCTTGCATAAATGCAACACTACATAGTGTCCATGGATCACCTGTGCTTACAATTGCAATTTGGGTGCCAACTCGCCTGTGCAGGCCGTCGCGGTGAAACGATCAACCATCTGTCGTACACGACACCCCACACCTGTCTTGAGTTGCACGCCATGATACGAGACAAATTACGCCCGTTGCCGTCTTTCTTCCTTCGATGGCCCATACGTCACCACAGTTTATTGGTATGTGCCTGGCTTGGAGTATGTGTTACATGTAGGTTACCGACTCAGTGCCCATTCAGACTTGGGGTTGACAACTTTGCATGGCCTGGGCATCTTGATCAAGATATTTGAATGTACTTTGAAGCTTGGCTGTCTTAATCGTTTGACATGCTACAATCTTGAGCCATTCACGCTGGTATACTGTCACCCCTCCAGCCACTGTATTGTTTCTTGGCATGCTTTTTATCGACTATTGCCACCGTTTACTGCACCAACTTACACCACGAATGCTGTTTCATTATAACTTTCCATTTTTTAGGATTGAAACCCACCACTCGTATACGTAGGCGACGGAGATACTTTTGACAAATTACCACTGCGACTTCCTCAATACCTTATCCACCGGCGACTCTAGAACGAGGCTTCGTTTGAGCCCGGCTAGCTCTGCTTGGCATCACCACCACAACCCTTGCACCGATTACACTTACTCTCAAAAGCCTATAAAAAAGGGTTGTCTCTGGCTCAACACACTCGGTCGAAGCAAGTAAGAGAACCCGAAGGATCGAAAGCCTCAGTGAAGTCTACTGTGGTGGACTAGAGTCAGAAGCCAATCGAGCACATTCTGTCACTCGGCGTTGAGAGTAATCCAGAATGCACCGGCCGTGAGTCGTGATAACTAGATCCCATTTTTACCGAAAACTGCGGCGCGGCGCAAGAAGCACGGGGACGGGACTTCAGTTAAACCTGCCGAATCTTTTGTGTGCGCTCGAGAAAGTCATCGTGATTTAATGAAGACAAAAGCAGACTGGACATGGAAAAGTTGCCTCTGTTGCATATTGGCGTTAGCGAACAAACGTTTACTGGAACTGGTGAGAAAGAAGGGTCATGAGTGGCGGAGGTGTGATGCGACGACCAGACCACCTACCCTTGCTTGCCAGCACGACACATCTTAAATTTAAAAGCTTGTTTAGCGGGTCTACAGGAGATCCTGCGGCTGAACCCTGCGCAAGATCGAGGGTGAGGTTGTTGGGATCGCAATCATCTCTGTCCATCAATTCGTGCCCATAGATCGCTGGTACCAACCAGGCGTCGGTATGGAATCTCAGAGTGTATGGCCTAATTTTATGCATGTGGAGGAGGCGAAACCTAAGGAGAGATGGGGATATGAAAGTGAACCGTATGTGTAAATCTGAATGAATGTCGTACATTTGTATATAGTATGGCTGGGCGAGGACTCCCGAAGCAACAGGGACGGGGTGAGGTAAATTGTATTCCAAGAACGGTGTCCAAGAAAGAGAAGAAATTCTATGTAGAACAAGAGCAGGCTCAGAAGGTACTTTCTCCTTCTTCCCGTGACTTCCACAGGATGTAAAAATAGTAATACCACGCTATATACAGTTTGAATATGTTGACTGAGATATAGATCCCGAAGCAGGAAGCCTGACACCGAGTCAACTCGAATAAGAAGTGTTAAGGTGTCTAAATAGCTCAAAGTAACATGCCGGTGGCATATCATGTCACTTACCCCTGAGGGCATGGGCTGACTTGTATGTATTAGGCTTCTGCTGTGCATCTGCATATTAGATATCAGCTTCGCACGGATCCAGAGCCTGTTGGACGCCACTGCCGATCTGGCCTTGCACTCGCTACTGTACTTGGCATTCATGAATGAATCGAAGAAATGAAGCAAAGAAGGGCGAAAGATTCGACGGCACGGATAGATGAAAGAACGGCATGTGCAAGTCGGGACGTGTTTGGCCAATATTGCCCTCTTACAGGGTGAGAGGGGCAGCGGGCGATCGCGAGTGGGAGAAAATGGTACATGGGTCGGAGCAGGGGTAAACAGGAAGAGCCATTATACTCGCAAGGCAAGGGAAAGATTTGCACGGATAACGAGAGCTCGGCGGCGGAGAATGCATTGCAAGGTAACCAGAGGATAGTGCGGAAGCCGTTGCGGATGAGCTGAGGCGCGTTGCGAATAAGCAATATGCGGGTTAAAGCCCACTTATTTACGCGTCATTTGTGGTCAGTGAGGGCGCATGTTGGGTGGGACACGTAAATGGATATTGAATTACGCATATGAGTGGAGGGATGAAAAATGGAGACGTATGAGGGGAAGGTGATGGTATAGTGGATGCATGTGCGCGTAGATAGGATGATTTCGTGGCATTGATACATCACCCGTACGACTGTGAAGAATGTTCTGTTGACAAGGAGCACGGTTGTGGAATGTTCCATGCGCTATATGATGACAGGTCCCGTTGGAAAGGAGTCCTTTGTGTACTGTATTTGCCACCATCAAGCCACCATCCCTACTGTGCCCCCCGCCCATCAGCGTTCTTCTCGAAACGATCAGACAGTCGTGCTGATCATGGAATTCACGTTTTGTCAAGGCGCTATGTGAAGGAGACAAAATGTTTGAAGTAACATATATATATCAAAAGAAATTTGAGATGTAAAGGGAGATTGTTGCGTTATTGTCCGTAAAAACATAGCTTTGAATTCGGAGTAGAAAGGCGCGGGTGGGATGCTTGTGTGTTCTAGCCTGACGATCGAAGCGATAGGTGGCCGAACAAGTTTGGTTTCAAGTGAAATAGGCTCGGGAAGTCTGTACGTGAATCTGGAAAATTCTATTGAATACACTGTTATACAATTCATCGCCGCACCTGTATATGCGTGTCGAAAACGTCAGTACGCCTCAGATGCACCGAGACAATTTGGAAAGCGGCCAGTCGGTGATTACATACACCATATTCGGCTCAGACAACGATCTCTGCCCTTGTTCGGTGTCTAACCCCCACCCAGCTGCGATACAGGAACGTCAGGACACCTGCGAGTATCAAAATGAAGGGCCAGCTTGCCGAGGATCACTCCAGTTTAGGCTGCATTCTCTACCCGTCCCTGCCCTAGTTCGGTCTTGACCAGTGTCGAGCTATAGTACAGCCTCCCTGCAACATCTCCCACCACCCAATCTAAACCCTCGACCAGATTAGCACCAGTGACGGCACTACATGGCCATATCCTCCATTGATGCGTTGTGATCGCCCCGAGGTCGAGTGTCTAATAGAACAAGAGTCAGTTCACGGGGCACTTGACTGCGGATACATGGGCAAACAGGGGCGAGCCAACGAGTATGCTCACCTGTTCAATCTCAGCTGAGCTTAGGGAACCCTGCAGATCTTGTTTGTTGGCTAGGACTAGCAACGACGCGCCTGCGAGACGCTGTCGAATTCGCAGTCAAAGAAATGAGTAAAGATGGCTATGTATAGTGTAAAAGGGACACAACGTACGTCTTCGGTAAGAAGAGCATGCAATTCATGCTTACAGTCCGACATTCGTAAACGATCGCTGGAGTCTACGACCCAGACAAGCGCGTCGGTCTGTTCAAAGTAGTTGCGCCAATATGGCCGGAGCGTGCGTTGGCCACCGACGTCCCCTGAGTAATTTGACGAACACTTGAGTTAGTGAGAATGGAGTGGGATGAGAAACACTCACAGATGTTGAGGGTGTAGCTTTCAATTGAATTGATTCAGGCGGGAAAAATAGGCGAAATGTTCATGCTCACTTGCCGTGCGCGAAGGTCTTGATATTGAAGCCGAGCGTCGGGCTAACACTCTTGATATCTTCGTCGTTGAGTTTCTTTAGAATGGTTGTCTTGCCTGCGTTATCCAGTCCACTGTTGAACGCGACGAGGTCATCGCAAACTGGGGCCCAGAGAAATAATTCTGGCATACAGAAACAGAATACGCATCTCCTTCTCTTTTTGGCGGTTCTTGCGGATGATGGTTAGCAGACCCATGGTGCTCGTCGATGTTATTGATGAAGAAGAGGTTTCCCACGTAAAACATAGATCCGGATTCCGGGACCGTACCCCTTCCCAGTCAAGTGCCTATCTTGTCAGGTATCCTGCTGAACGCCGCCTTTGCCTCCCTTACTACCAGATCGCAACCAGATGGCACCAAAAAACAAGGGAAAGAAGGGAAAGAAGGGAGACGATGACTTCTGGTGCGCTCATCAATTATCTCCAGTCCCATTCTGATAACACTTCCCTGATGACGTTAGGGACAAGGCAGGAGAGACTGCAGTACCCAATATTACCGCTCTTGCAGCCGCGGAGAGCGACGAACCATTAAACAAACCCTCTAAAGGTGGATTCTCAGGGTATGCAGCGCTGAGTATGATGAACGATAGCGGAGCTGTCGAGGAGGAGGAGGAAGACTTCGGTGGACTTATGGTGGGTGTCTTCATCGGTCATCAAATTACACAGTGTTATTGACGTGTCATTCACACAGTCTACGCTGAAGGCTACCAAGAAGAAGGATAAGAAGAAGGCGAAAAAATTCGAACCTGAATCTCATCTCGGAGACGGGGATGAGCTTGCGGAATCTAAAGGTCCCGTAACGGCTACTGCTGATGATCTCGATGACGAGTGGGGCACTACTACTCAAAAGAAGGGTAAAAAGGATAAAAAGAAAGGGAAAAAGGGTGCAGCTGATCCTGATCCTGAACTGGGAGATGTTGAAGACGGTCAAATGGCCCCTCAGGAGTCTAAGGCACCAACGACCGTGACTGCCGACGATTTAGATGACGAATGGGGACCCACGAAGGAAAAGGAAAAGAAGAAGAAGGGCAAGGGCAAGAAGGGTAAAGTTCAGGACGAAGACGAGGAGGAGGAGGAGAAAGCAGGCATGTTTGGCGCATCATTTCCCACTGAAGTAGCCTGACGTCAATATAGATGAAAAAGCCGCTCCAGCGCCAGCAGAGCCCGCCGCTCCAGCAAAAACCGATGATGCGGAAGAGGCGGAGGACGCTGGGCCAAAAGTCCTCTCAAAGAAGGAAAAAGAGAAGCTGAAGAAGGAGCGTGAAAAGGCATGTCACACCATCTAGTTCATTTTATCATACATTAATGGCGGCTTGGAACAGGCAAAGAAGAAGGCCCAAGCTGCCGCGAAAAAAACGGACAGTGGACAGAACGAGCCTACAACCACTGCCGAGACACCTACTGCGCCTGCGGCTGTGGAGGGGGATGCTGAGGAGGAGGAGGGCGAGGCTGCCGGAGGTGATAAGAAGAAAAAGAAGAAAAAGAAGGGGAAGAAGGACGAGGAGCCTGTTACACCAGCGCCAGTGGCTGGAAAGAAAAAGGGCGGTATTAGTGCGCTCAAGGCTCTTATGGAGGAGCAGAAGCGATTGAAGGAGGAGGAACAACGGAAGCAAGAAGAAGAGTTGAGGAGAATTGAGGAGGAGGAACGGCTGGCAGCGGAAGAGGAGCAGAAAAAGGAGGAGGAGCGGCAGAGGAAAAAGGAAAAGGAAAAGGTATCGTACCTGCCATACCTTTCTCGTGTAAATGTGAACCCCGGCACGCCACCTCGTTTAGGCAAAGAAAGAGCTCGCGAAGAAAGAGGGCCGGCTTCTGACCAAAAAACAGAAAGAGGAGAAACAGATGGCCGAAATTCGCAAACAAGCTCTACTCGCCTCTGGTGTGCAGATCGAGGGGCTGCAACAACCGTTAGGTAACGGCGCACCAAAGAAGGTCGTATACGGAAACCGTAAAAAGAAGGGTCCTGCTGTCAAGGATGTGTCAAAAGATGCGTCTCCAGCGCCAGAGTCCCGCCCCCGGTCGCCTGAGCTCCCGAAACCTGCTGAAGAGTCGAAGGATGAATGGGATGCATCTAGTGACGAGGAGGAAACTAAGCCACTAGAGAAGTCAGCTACTCCAGATATCAAAGATGAATGGGATGCGTCGAGTGAGGAGGAGACGGCGGGGCCTGCGGCACCCGGGAAGAAAGCTGAACTGGCACCCAAAGTTCTGCCTAAGGGTATGTCATTCAGCCAGTTTCTGTATTGAGTGTTCTAATCTTTCAATATATTTTCATAAGCACAACCGCTTGCCAAAAGCGCACCGCTACCCAAGTCGGCTCCTCCCCCTAAGCCAGTCAAGGTGGTTCCTGTGAAGAATGGTGCAACCCCCGCCAAGAAAGACGAAGAATCAGAGGAGGAGTCCGAGTCCGAAGACGATTCGGATGACGACGATGACTCAGAGTCGGACGACGACAGTTCAGAAGAGTCATCTGATGAAGAATTGTCGACCACGCAGAAGATGGCCCTTCAGCGCAAGGCTGAGGCTGCAGAGCGCAAGAAGAAAGCACATGAAGCAGCTTTGGCAGCGAGGAGTAAGGACGACTTGCGGAGTCCAATTTGTTGCATTTTGGGACACGTTGATACTGGAAAAACAAAACTCTTGGACAAGGTGTGCTACCATAGTGATGTTCATAAATGTATATTTATGCTGAAATTTTGTCAGATCCGGCAAACGAACGTCCAAGAGGGCGAAGCAGGTGGTATCACACAACAGATTGGTGCAACTTACTTCCCCGTTGATGCGATCAAGACTAAGACTGCTGTCATGAATAAGGTAGATCCACTTTCTTCGCCATTTATTCACCGAACTGACTGCTTGTCATAGGACGGAACCCAGGAATACAAGATTCCCGGCTTGCTGGTTATTGATACCCCCGGACACGAGTCTTTCACTAACTTGCGCACGCGTGGGAGTTCACTTTGTAATATTGCCATTCTTGTCGTGGATATCATGGTATGGTATGAATGTATCTATTGGGGTGGACTTTGATGTTACGCATAACAGCACGGTCTTGAAGCTCAAACATTAGAATCTCTTCGCCTCCTCCGTGATCGCAAAACCCCATTTATAGTTGCTCTCAACAAGGTACAATTTCACCCTCATATTCTAGTACATAGCGCCAATCTCATGCACAATGTACAGATTGATCGTTTGTACGACTGGCAGGCTACACCTGATGGTGCTTTCCGCGAATCTCTTGCGAAACAGTCGAAAGCTGTACAGCGTGAGTTCGAAGATCGCGTGTCAAAGACTATTCTTGCTTTCGCTGAGGAAGGTCTCAACGCGTGCCTTTACTACGAGAACAAGAGCTTTGCGCGCAATGTGTCCCTCGTCCCTACCTCTGCTATCACCGGAGAGGGGGTTCCTGACATGATCATGTTGCTTGTGAACCTCACACAACAACGTATGAGTGACCGTCTCATGTATTTGTCTGAGCTGGAGTGTACGGTACTTGAGGTGAAGGTTATTGAAGGGTTGGGCACGACAATCGATGTCGTGTTATCCAACGGTATCCTGAGGGAAGGTGATAGAATTGTGGTCTGTGGCTTGAATGGACCTATAGTAACTCAAGTCCGTGCATTGTTGACACCACAGCCGCTACGAGAATTGCGTATCAAGGTCTGCCTTTCCTAATATATACAGATAATCTGATGCTTATATCCTCGCAGTCGGCCTACGTTCACAACAAGGAGGTCAAGGCCGCTCTCGGAGTAAAAATTACTGCTCCAGACCTCGAAAAGGCTATCGCAGGTTCGAGGCTTCTCGTCGTCGGACCGGATGACGACGAAGAAGATCTCAAGGAAGAGATCATGTCGGACCTTACGACACTTCTCAACAGCATCGATAAATCCGGTCGTGGGGTTTGCGTTCAAGCATCAACGCTTGGCTCACTCGAGGCTTTGCTCGATTTCCTCAAAGTTAGTAAGATTCCCGTGTCAGGTATTAATATCGGCCCAGTACACAAGAAAGACATCATGCGTGCTGCGACCATGTTGGAGAAGGCCAAGGAACTTGCCTGTATTCTTTGCTTTGACGTTACCGTCGACAAAGAAGCAGAGCGCCTCGCGGAAGAGATGGGCATCCGCTTGTTCAAGGGTAATCATTTCTTCCCTCCGAGTCAATCACGTTTTGACTGTTTTGCGCACAGCGGACATCATTTATCATCTCTTTGACTCATTCAAGGCGTATAATGAGGAGATCACAGAAGCGAAGCGAAAAGATGCTGCACCTCAAGCAGTATGGCCATGCCGTCTCAAAACCATCGCGGTGTTCTGTAAACGCGACCCAATCATCCTTGGTGTAGACATCCTTGATGGTACGTTGCGTGTGGGTACACCGATGGCTGTTGTGAAGACGGACGCGGTCACGGGCAAGAAGGAAATCATCAACCTTGGCAAGATGTATGTCCAACACCGCCTTTATCCACTGACACGTCCATTGATACCTTATTATAGTACATCATTGGAAATTAACCACAAGACCCAAGATGTAAGATAACTTGTCAGATTCCTTTTTCAATGAATAGTACTTACATTTCACTCATACAGATTGTCAAGAAATCGCAGGCAGGAGCGGGTGTAGCAGTGAAAATTGAGCATGCCGTCTATGAGTCTGCGAAAATGTTCGGCCGCCATTTTGACGACAAAGATGAGCTCCTCAGCCACATCAGCCGGCAAAGCATTGACGTACTTAAGGTAAAAACCCCCGTTATTCATACAGAATAAAGCTCACGTACTTCTCAGAACTCGTTCAAAGCCGATGTCACTATGGAAGAGTGGCAACTTATCAGGGCTCTCAAACCGGTGCGCCACAATATGTGTATCTTCTAACCAGGGCTACTAGCTGATGTCAATGTAGCGTTTCAATATTTCATAAAAAGTATATAGGCCTGCTCGTGCTTGTCACAACAATTTTTCTACCAGGATTAATGAACATTACTATAAGCGCAGTTTATTATCTCCATGCACTGAGTCACCATTAAGCTTGCAGGTGATGCTCGATGTCTCTGAATTATTAATGGCTATGTCGGATAGGTACAGATACCTTAGAACAACTAAAGTATACGGTTAATAAGGCCATTCCTCTCAGAGAGTTTGCCCCAAGATAATGGTACATGAGTACCAAACGATAATTAATTAAGAAAAGGTTCAGAGGCACAGCTTTCACACACGACCTCGTCTCTGTTTGCCAAATTAGAGCGGAATGCCGGTTTAACAATTTGGGACTGGATGGACGACCGTATATCTGAACATCAAGATTATTGTGACTGGCGTTGACCGATGATCTCCGACGATTCTTCTGAACACTATCCCGATGCCAAGATATGTCCTAGTGGCGCGATCATGGTGGAGTCTTTCACCATTGGGACAGATTGGAACCTCAAAGTGCTACCTAATTATAAGTATGTACATCCACGCTACTTTCAGTTATATATCCAACCCACACAGCTCTTAGGAAATGGCTTCAGTATAGAGGGTTTTTTTTTGAATTTAATGTGGAACTTTAGGGGCCTTTTCGTAAGGCACACCAAAAGTATGTCGTGAGCGGAACATAAACGGAAATTGATTACCTAAGTCGTCCTTTATCAATCCTTGATAATCATAAAATTTTGTTCGACTCCTCCCTCCTTTCCACTTGTTCGTCTTGCAAGTTCAGACGACGCACTCCTCTCAGTTACCATGCCCGCCGAGTCCATCCACAAGAGTGACCAAGAAGATGCTTCTTCCATTGATCAAGACGAATTGCAGCTGGTAATGACCTTATCGGCATGGCTGGGGTTGGAACCTATGCATTTGAACTGTTACCGGTAACGTCCATTATGCCTCTGGTGATACTGGCGTACATGGCTGCGGGTACCCTCTTTGTTTTTCTTCGGCTGTTTATCTTCGTGCGCTATGCGTATCGCCGAAAGCGTCGAGGAATGCAAGGAGGGTTGAGATCATACCGCTTGAACCTGAACAGCGCTCATACCTGCGTAGGGAAGCCCCCAGTATCGCCATTGTTGTGGCCCCGTATGGGGGTACTGACAAGAATCACTGACCGTTTTATTCTATTCAGCAAAATCTTGGATACAAGCAGGTGCGTTGTGTGATGAGTGTGCACGTCATTGCTGAATGCCTGATACAGCAACTTCACCGTGGTTGGCATCTGATCGAAAGCTTTTGCGCAAGTTTCTGCGCCTTGAATTTCATAGGGGGCGTAAGGTATGTGCAACATTTTCGCGTCGTTTCCGCACCCGTTGAAACTCGTGTTTTAGATCTGTCCTGTTTCTCGGAATCCTTGCTGGTGGACCAGCTGCTATATGGTATATACACAAATGAGAAGCACGATTTTACAATCTTCTCAATACGGTTCTTTTTAGGTCGTCTTATCTCATTACGATCGTTTTTATGACGATTACTGCCGCAGTGTTAGCAGAGATTTGCTCTGCTTTACCTCTGAGTGGGTCTATCTACATCTGGGCGGCTGGAAGCGCTGGACCGAAATATGCCCGCTTTTTCGGATTCATTGTGGCCTGGTGGTCATGCACTGCTTGGATGACTTTCACTGCAGGGAATTGTCAAGTACGCTTTCAGTTTCTTTTGTCTCTATCTAGCTTAACATAACAACAGACAACCGCGAATTACATTGTCTCACAATTAGCAGTTTGGGAGGTCGAATTTCCTGGGGGCATTTCAAACAGCAATGTGAAATGGAGAGCATTCATTTGGGCTTTGTCCGAAGGAATTCTGCTTGTATCTGTGGCTATCAATTACCTTCCCCCAAGACTTTACTCCATCGTTTTCAAGTTTTCACTTGGACTTATGATGCTTGACTTCTTCCTCTGTCTGATCTGGCTCCCTATTGGTGTTTCCAGAACCTACGGCTTCCGTACCGCAAGCGAAGTTTTCACTCAAACCTGTACGTCTATGTTGATCAAAAGAAAACTGAAGCGAAATGCTGATGCTTTTCCCAGATAACGGAACAGGAGCACCCGCAGGGTGGAATTGGATCCTGTCTTTGTATGTGTCTCTCGCAAGTGGTTACAGAGGCGCGATGCCGAGCTAAATTTCTTCAGCTTGTTCACGGCTGGAACTATGACAGGCTTTGATGCCTCAGGACATATCGCCGAAGAAACGAAGAATGCTCGAGTTATTGCTGGCAAAGGGATGCTCACCAGCGCATTCGCTACGGGTATCTTCGGCTTCATTACCACTATCCTCTTCCTGTTTTGCACGCCCGACTATGATACCCTGTTTTCGTTGGGAGCACCCCAACCGTTTGTGCAGATCTATGCACTGGCTTTAGGGAAAGGGCCCAGTGTCTTCATGACCATCATTGCTGCCGTGGGCCTTATCATGGTACATTGCCTCTATTCTAGGTGACGACTTTTTGGCTGACATGGGGTATAGAATACGAGCATAGCCATTGTTGCATCTTCACGCTTGGTATTCGCCGTTGCTCGTGATGGTGTTTTACCTATGTCTGGGTGGATCGGACGAGTGGACGCCGCCGGTCAACCCAGGAACGCCATCACTGTTATTTACATCTTTGGGGCCGCCATCTTGTGCACAATCCTTCCAAGTCAAGTTGCATTTACATCACTGGTGTCTGCGGGTGGAGTACCTACCATCGCTGCATACGGGCTTATTTCTCTTCTTCGCCTTACCATGACGCCTGGCCAATTCAAATCATCTCACTTCTACCTCGGCAAATTCGGCGTCCCATTCTACGCCTGCGCTGCCATCTTCAACGCCATTGTGTTCTCTGTGAGTCAGCCCAAGCCGTCCAATCTTCCTCATGTTTACCTCAACGCAGGTTATGATTTCTCCATTCTTCTTCCCTGTTACCTCTGAGACGTTCAATTTTGTGAGTTATTTAGTTTCATTTCTTGATGATGATCTGAAGAGGTCCTTCGTCAGGCTTGTGTGATCTTTGGCACCGTGACCATCTTTGGCATCATTTCTTGGTATTTCACACCTGAGGAACGATGGCTCCGCCGGGATCTCCTAGTGAAGAGCTCCGAGAGCACGGACATTGCTGTGGATAAATAATCAGACTTTGTTTTGATATAAAAAGGCGACCCAGGACCTAGAAAAAATTTCCTCTCTTGTTATCCATTTACATCCATAGATAGTGGCGAGATCTTTGATTTATTTCATCCGGATATTTTGCTTCATCGGACGACGCATGTGAGGCCCAAAATCGCATATGTAGTCTGAGTCCATTCACTCCGTATGGCCTGGCTCTCGCATCTACTACAGTTATCATAGTGAGTGGGAAGGTGCAAATGCTGGTCATACTTACCTACTTACCATAAGTCAACGCTCCAGCATCCAGCATTCCCATTCTCTTATCAACATCAGTCAATATCACGGCTTGTGCGTCCTGCTCTGTTCAACCCTCTCTGGATCCGTATCAGAATGGATAGATTGCCAGTATCAATGAGGGACTGGGAGGATACAGCGATGAAGAGTTTGATCCAATTGCACGACCACGACCACGACGAAAGATCGTGATCCAGCCTTCGAGGACCAGGACTTGGAGATCCTCTAGCTACCAGAGCCTACTCTCACCAAGTTGCACTGAAAGGGACGAAGCAGAGTCTATTTCTGCTCCAGCTAGAAGGCAGCTCAGGACCCGCACCGCAAGTTCAAGCCAGGCTGAGGTAGGTCGGCGAGGCCGCCTGTACGTACTGGCGCCCCGGTATCGGAATTGAGGTGTGACCGCCCATGGAGGCTGTCTGTCACTGTCAGTGTGACACAGTGCGAACCGGAAGGCCCGCGGCCGGCTGGCAGGGTGACGCAGAAGCTGCGCTCTGACGGAGAACCTATCATCGAACAACTCGGACAGAAGCAAATGGGGCTCGGCTTAGGTGAGTCACTGCGTTTCAGACATTCACATAACGTTTTCACTAGTACAGCGCTTTTAAACTTTAAATGTCTTCTCGAGGTGACCGCGACTAGCCGCGACATACAATAGGCAGACTTGACATCTTATGGGATTTTCCATCAACACTTCTCTTTGGAAGCATCATTCTTTCGTAACGTGGTCGCAAAATAACACCAGAGTTAGACTTATGGAAGCCCACACCGTATTAGCGTTGAGCTCACGGGAGATGGCTCCGACGGCGGAGCCGTTATTATTATTTGACCTACTCCAAGGACCCACTTCCACAGTTCACCACTTACCGCCGCACTGGAATATCGCTAATCATTTCAATGGTGGAAGCTGCCTGGGAGCAGATACACGTAATTGCCCGTTTTTCCGCCATTCTATCCCCCAGAGATGTCTCAACACAATCGGAAATTTCCAGCGGTTCCTAGAATCAACAGAAGACGAACTGATCCTGCCCCTATACGTTCTGAGGAAGGCAACAAGGTTTGAAAGGAACCGGGTGGTTCTAAGCCACATGTCTACATACAAGAGTGAGAATCATCCCAGGGGACTCATTACAAGACTGTGTTCTAGGAGACTGGTATCATCTTTACAGGGGGACCCTTGCATTGTTTTATCTTTCGGCGCAGTGTGTTGCCCTTAAACTTTTGTTCAGTTCGAGTATGGCTCTTCGGCAAAAATGTCCTTTCCACATTTCTAAATACTGGGGCTGCATTAAATTTCGTCGTGCCAATAACGTCTCTCCGTAAAGTCACTAGGCTGGGCGAAAGACTACGATAGGGAAGCCCTGCATCGTGTGGCGCCATGATTCCGGCCTTAGGGTAAGTACAATTATTCGAGTTTTTGAGGGTTTAAATTCTTTATACCTATAAGTCTCCACAGGAACGCTACTTAGCGCGAGCTGATGGATGAAAGTACTCTCCACACTTTCTATGAAAATTTCACCCATCTACCGCAATTACGATTTGATATGTTGGTGGACACACGCTATGAAATCCTATCAGAAAAATCTACCAGGACTCACTTTCTACCCTGATCACTTCCAAGGACCGCATTGCAGCCCGTGATAGTTCGTTCTCCACGCCATCCGCTTTTCCTACGAGAACCATTGCCCAATCGATTATGCTATGCAGGAAGCGAATATGGTAACAGGCTCGAAACTTGTATGCAAGTTATTGAAACACTTAAAACGCAAAATCTGGCTCTTAGGTGTTCCAATGTGTCTACATGGGACGTCGAACAGCATGACCAATGATCCTTTCAGGTGCTGTCATATTTTACTCTTGCAGAAGAATGCTGCCCTTCATTCAGCTTTCACTGTGGAACTGATATCTGCCTCGGCCAAAGATTGCCCTATTTTCAAGACTGATGCGGATCATACGATCTTCGTTAGACTCGCTCTCTATCTGTGCTGATTGACTTACTTGGGGTTGTTCATCAAAGTTAGTATGACCCCACATCATCCCCACCTCCTCGCGATACATAACCCACCTGGCCCTAAACTCCAAATAAAGTTTACCTAGTCTGTCATAAAACGGCAGCACACTACTTCTGCTAGGTGCTGATCGTTTAATAGCTTTAATAGGTGCTTGCTTTCCCTCTCATTGGCTACACCTCCATATTTCGGATGTGAAATGCGTCTTCATCTCAGTATCTATAGCCAAATTAATCGCGGGGGACTATACTTAAGGAAACTGGATGGGTTTCAAGTACATCACAAGGGTTCTGTCCAGGCTGATACAACCCTTTCTTGGTTGCTGGAAAGTAAACCCTTCTAGTTTTCTCCAAGGCCTTGCCAAATTATTCGGCTCGCAATCCTCGTGCTGGTCTTTGCAGTGGATCTTAACCAAATTCTTGCTAGATCAAGACACCGATATGCATTCAATGAGTATTCATGAGCAGATGTTGTCTGGAGGTGGCGGCTTCCAAGTTTCTAAGCAGCCTACCTCGTACCCATAATGTATAGTGACAACCGAGAAAGGAAATGTTAAGATACTAGAGAAACGAAGAATGCTATAATTATTCATCACGACAATAATCTACCTGGCAACAAACGGTCAACAAACCAAAACGGGTAGAATCATCGCAGCAACGAACCATTGTATGATGGATGTAGTGCCATGCACCAAATCACTTTTTCTTGTATCGCATTTTGCAGGTTGCAGAATGTTAGGCGGTTCAACAAGCCTGCATTGTGGGTGCTTCGAAAATATTAGTGGGGATAAATAAACCCAGATTGGAATCTCCGACTTCAATTCAATTGTCAGAAAGTTTGCCGTTTTAGGGAGCGAGGAAATTTAAATGAGATCGCCCGAAGAGGGATATGGCTGTGTTGACAGTGACATACCTGGGTCTGCGGGTCGTGGTCTATTCAAAGTGTGAGTGACAAGTGATATAAAAAAAGAACACCAAACCTAAGGTGACTGAATCTACTGATACACTCTATTCATCAAACTTTCAAAAAGTTCTGATCATTTGCGATGAACGCGGCCCGCATGGTTTGAGCTACGACTCATTCAAGGTTACCACTACGGTTGGAACCATAACGGTAGTGGTGTATACGGAGTAAAGGGACGTGCTATCCTTCAGTGCGAGGTCGCCAAAGCCCTAGAGACAGAGACGGCCATGTGTACCAGGCCCACTACGATGGTAGTCGTTATGAAGCGGTTATCATGAGCTCATACCGAAATCTTAGAGACATTCGTAGACATCACAAAATTCGTGAACATCATCCAGTGATCTGTCTACTTTCATGACGTGTGAAAGATCCCCTCTTGCATGCAGGTTGGAGCAATTCATTGAAACCATCAGCTCGATCTTGACGGAGGAGCCCGAAGTCACTGAAGAATAAGAAATATATCTTTGGCGCTATGTGAGCGTCGTTACGGCCACGTTTCAGCCACCTACAACTGTCAAAAGATCGGAATGAATCACCTGAGCGATTTGGAACAGAATATTTCCTACCAGTAATTAGAATACCACCATACGGAGATGTTGCCTATGCTTCGGGTGAGATGGCCAACTTGGAAAATGGTACGAACAGGTAGAGAGATAATGAAACCAATATATACACTCAGTGTTCCACACCCTGAGTATGAGGCAGTGGTGGTAGGCGCCGAGCACCGACTCACAAGTTGTGTGTAAAAATGGTGTAAATCTGGGTTAAGCGAGACATCCCCCATACACATGTAAGGCATATATTACTCCCGCGGTCAGACGTAGGCGTGAGTTGCAGGGGCGGATAACGTATACCTAGCAAGGTTTCTTCCCATAAGACATTGGAGCCCAAGACGCCGCGAGTGAGAGAAGTTGCCAAGGAGCGTTGACGTGGCAATTCCAAGATGAAAAGAGTGTGAAACTGAAATTATGACAGTCTGTGCCAGAAAATGCGCCTAGATTGTCAGTGTCAATTGAAAAAGGGAAAAATTCGACCAGTACAGTGCACGCGCAGCCGCGGAGACAAAAGAAGCCCGAGTGCGGAACAAGACAAACACCCCGCTGTAGTGTGATGACATAATCAACATCAAGAGGTGACCCGCTGTTGCTATCAGGTGTTGACTAGCTAAGATGCTACGGACTCAACTTGGCGCACTTAGCTGTATTGCCACCGCCAATATGAAGGTAACCGAAAGGTTGTTGCCGCCGTTCCCCCTATGTGCCTGGTGCCCTGAACATGTCGTGTTCATACCAATACGAGGTTCCTGGTTGTGCGTGGGCGAGGTCGACCCTTAACGGGCATATATCCCTGTTTGACTGACATATGAATCATGATGAATGAATGTAGTAGGAGACCATTGAGACCTGACAAGCCTTGACAGACGGGCCAACGAACTAGGAACTTGCCTACTTTTGGACAGGCTTTCTTATTTTGTTTTGAAATGCATCCACGGACATGGGCACTGCGGAGAGCGATCATGAGCTCTAACAGACTAACGAGTAGTGGCGTGTGATACCTTTCCAGTCCAATACCATCCATCCAGACCAGCCGCAGCCTCCAAGCGTGCACTATGCTAACGAGTATCCATTGATAAACAAGTTGTAGCATGTTATGTCAATGATTCTTCCCCACGGTTGTTAACTAAACACACTCCATGGATGCACATGTCACCTCTGTGTTTATGAATGGTACGACATACCTCTGCGCACAATGGCCTATTCTTCAACTTCACATACTTGACTTCTTGACAGATCTAGAAATAAACTTGCGTCGCAAAGGACAAATATAACCAATTCATCAACCGGTTTGGCACGCTGATGTGCCTCGAGGGATCGTGATGCGTATCAGGGTTATCATTTTCATGACTGCTCCCCGACCTGCTCTCTCCTGCTCTCAACCGCTCTGAACAGGAATATCCCGACTACATTCTTCGAACACCCGCCATCTCCATTCATTTCCGCCGAAGGGGCGCACTGACAGGTAGCCAAGTTATGCCAGGCTGTACCAGAATTACCCTATAAAAGCACGGTCGAAATGAGATTATTCCTTACCCATTCCACCGTTCAGATATTCAACAATGGTTTCTCTGAAGCTCTTTTCTCTTGTTTTCTGTGCTCTTGCCCTCCCAGCACAGGCGGTTCCTAATCATGAGGTGAAGCAGAAATTTGTCAAGGTCACCTTGCCTCCCAAGCCCAATCCTGCTGGCGCTATTGCATTCCCAGAGCCTGGTCACGAATACATGGCTCCTGGTCCCAACGACATCCGTGGTCCATGCCGTGAGTAATTGCCTGATATTTCAATAGCATTTCACTCAGTTATAACTATAGCGGGTCTGAACACCTTGGCTAACCATGGCTACCTCCCTCGTGGGTTAGTAACTAACCTAATTCAATCGTTGGCAATTTAATTGATGATGTTTCCAGTGGTGTCGTATCCTTCGAGGAGATGGTCACAGGTGTTAGCCGTGTTTATAACATGGAGTACACCCTTGTTACCGGCATTGTCGGTTTCGTCATGGTTAGCAAATAGTAATATTTTCTTCCAGGGTGGTCGCTGAAATGTGTTAATACAGCTGGCGCGTGGAAATGCGTACATTAACAAAATCTCTATCGGTCAAGCCACTCCTCTTGTCCCAGCCCTTCCAGGAGGAATTGACGGCACTATTGCCGGCGGTTTGGCTAAGCACGCTCGTGTTGAGGGTGATATCTCTTTAACCCGTCAAGACGCCGACATTGGCAACCAAAAAGACTTCAATGCCACTCTCTTCCACTCGGTATGTTCTTTCGTACAAGAATAGTTCATAACTGATCCGTTCGCCATCAGTTCCTTGACGTTATCGCTCAAAAAGGCGGTGACCACCCCCTTTACGGACCTAAGAGCATTGTCAACCATGAAAGTTTCTCTGCGTTCAAGAAGCAACGGTTCACTGAGGCTCAGCACGATAACCCCAAGGTATGTTTTTCTTTCATTGTTCATTTCCCCTTTTACTAACTTTCAATAGCTTGTATTCCATGCTGGTCGCTTATTATTGAGCTTCTGGGAAACCTCATTCGTCCTGAACATGTTTGCTAACGGTTAGTTGTGGTAGTACTTTTGGTACCGTCTGGTTATTAATTATTTGGGTAGGAACCACCGGACTCGCGACAGTGCCTATCGTGAAATCCTTCTTCCAGAACCAGACCTTCCCGCCCAACTGGCACCGTCGTGACGGTGCTGCGTCCTTCGAGATCATCGCCAAGGATGCCGATATTGTGCGATTTGGTGCTCCAGTCCTTCCTGGTGTCAATGGCCCAGACGGCAAATACGTTCTTGACCCCCTCCCCCTTAACGTAAGTCCAACTGGTTTACCTGCTATTGCTGTTGTCTTAATTGTTATTTATCAGAACTGCTCTATCTACACCGACTTCATCCAAAACAATCTTCCCGCCGTCATTCTCCAGACTAAGGGTGATCTCAAGAAGAATGTTGACCTATTGCTTAACCGCCTGCATCTCACTTTCCCTAATTGCCCCGTCGTTTATCCCAGTGGCCCAGCCAACATCTAATTATCAGCATCCAGTAGAGCTCGTGCATACCTTCCCTGTGCTTATGGGTGGTTATGTGGCGTGTAATTTTTGAAAGTTTAGTAATAGTTTTGACACAGTCCTTTTAATTATGTCCAAATCCAATAACTTTCGTTCAGCGCATTCTGTCTTGTGTGAATTCAGCTTAGAACAAACGAGCTTGTGACTACTTTTTTCTTAGAATGGGGG